>BMAW01014000.1:1969378-2001307 GCA_019974015.1 Nephila pilipes
TGAAAAAAAAAAAAGAAAAAGAAAAAAAAAAAATTGGAAAAAAAAAGATTTGGAAAAGCGTTGGAACGTTGTATCACCTAAAAGGTGATTAACAAAGTGTTATGTTGATGAATAAAAAAAAATTTTGCAAAAAAATGTTGATTTTCAATGTTAGACTCGGGATTTTGATCGATGTGTTATATATATATATATATATATATATATATATATATATATATATATATATATATATACTATATATATATATATATATATATATATATATATATATTAGTATAACAGAAAATTAATTGCATTGCCAAAATAATAAGAGAATCTAAATGAATGAAAACAAGAAGAAAAAAAAAACATTTTTGTAAGTAAATAAGATAAATAGACCAAAACAGAAAATGAACAATAACATTTATAAATTCTGAATTTAGCTTTTGTTGATTCATATATATATATATATATATATATATATATATATATATATGTATACCTTAAACAATCAGCCTTAAATGAACCCGTTAGCTGAAAATTCTTTCACGAAACTTTAAAGACCGCTGCCCCCTTTCCACATAATTTCTCACCTTAAACATGTATATTACTTTTCCTCCTTAAATACCCGATGTTTTCAAAAAGTCACGACGTCAGCTACGCTAATATTATGGTAGTTATTATTATTAAGCTCCCTCCGTGGCGCATCTTTTAACATTCCACATACGAAAACGTAATAAAAACGTCACGGCGCCTTGTGCTAAACTTGCATTTGTCACCATAATTTCTTCCCCCCATGGCCTAATGAGTCACTTATATTCCGCGTGCAATAACAGCCCATAGTGCCGTGAAATAGAGCCCTAAACCATAAAGGGACCATTTGGGGTGCTACAGGACCCCGCGCCAGCTAAAAACAGGGAGAATTTAGAACTGTCATCGTAGATTGGGATTTATGAATATAGGTTCGTTCATCTCACGGCTGTTCACCGTGTGGTTCCAACTGCCGCCCCCGACGGGTGGTAGTTATGTGGTTTTGCAATGCTTTGCCGTCCGCTGCGATGATACAGTTTTGACCTCGAAGTGTGTGCGTCATATCTTGAATTTAAAAGCAGATATGTCTTTTTTTAATGAGGTTTTATGGAGTTTGCACGGAAGTAGTGGCAAACTGAGACTTTTTATTAAAAAATTCTGACTAAACTTCCCGGTTTGAATTGATCTGCATGAGGACTCCCTTTCGTCTTTGGACCATTTAAAGGAGCAGCAAGTAAAAACAAGTGTACATTTACAACGTTAATTAATAACTTTCAAAATAATGGGAAAATAAAGCTAATAAAATATATTAAAAACATTGGTAGAAACTCAACAAAATTTTAAAATGTGTCATGCTAGATTTTCAATTATAAATTAAAAACAAATATAACAATTTGAATTTTCCATCAAACGCGCGTAATCTGCTTGACATTTTCTCGTTCGGACATTTAATAGCCATCGATAATATTTGCAATTAAAGTAATTATGTTCATGGATTATACGAGGAATTTCAAGCAAATATAAATCAACTTAATAAAAAATATCATTACATTTTTTATCACTGAAAATAAATATAAATTAATAAATTATATTTATGCTAACAAAGTTCTCAAATATAAAAGTTGCGTTGTTAGTTTTTATGAAATGTTAAAAATGTATAGCATAATTTACTTACTGTATTTACATAGTAAATAACACGGCATATTGCTTAATTAAAGGAAATAAAACTAGCTTACTTTAAAATGTGTACTTTAAAATTTTAGATTGATAAGCATGCTATCTCATAGCGAAAAAAGCTTGAAAAGATCATTTGAAGGTCTAAAATTTTGAACTTGAAACTGTAGAAAAACACAACTAAAGATTTTCTTCTTATAATGATTTATAAATAAACAAATATCTTACAAACTAAAAAAAATGCCATTGAACACTATCTAACATTTATTTTTTGATATTCCATACAACGAATTATTTTACCTAAGCTTAAATTAATCCAAAATAAAACTTTAAAAAAAGAAAATAAGTAATCTCCAAAGCTTTGTGTTTTGCCGAAAGCATTTATCTCCTTCCGCGACAAGCATTTTATTTCCTCGTGCCCACAGAAGAAAAAACAAAGCGATAATCAAAACACGTGCTCTCATGGAGCAAAGGTAAGTACACGCACCTTCAAAACAAATTCGTCGCAAGCATACCCTACATAGCTGTAAGAGATAACTTCCCAAAGAACTTTGCCATAAAAAACCTGCTCTTGAAGATAAGAGAAACTGAACTGTCAAACTGAAAATTCAGAACAGGCAGGGCACGTTACAACTTAGGCCCTTTTTATCTTCTTCAGAATGACAACACAAGACTGTTGAGGTACACCACAGGTGTGTTTCAGGCAGCTTAAGATGGAGGGTCATCAAGTTAATCGTGTTTCTAAGAATTCTTTTTTTCCCTGAGCACAATGCTTTTTTATTGCATAATTCTCAGAGATTCGAGAAAGTATTTTCTTTTTCTCTCCAAAGTACTTCCTTAGCATGACACTTTCTTAACAGCAGTTAAAATAAATAAAATGTTAGTGAAACGCACGATTAATTCGCCTCTTTCCTTGTAAGACTTTGATTAGGGTTATTTCGCAATGTTTTCCACATTGCGAGTTGGATACAATTTTACATAATAGAAAAATATTTTAACAAAAACACCGATACCTATCACAGAACTTTCTTACACAACACTCAATAAAAATCCGACGTTTTCTTTTATGAGATCGAGAATAAAAATTCCTGAGTAAAACCTTTTGAAGTTTTCTCCGCAATATCTAGAAAAGTCGGGAAATTTCTAAATTTTATTTCGAACATCATATTGGAGTCTTGAATTTTATCTTTAAAGTATAACTTTGTATTTTTATATAGTAAGGTTATGTTTCTTTTTAGATACTGTATTTTTTTTTCTCATTCTGTAGAAAAAGAATTAACAGAATAAATTATTGAAAATACATTTTAGACTAACCATTTATGAAAAGTCATAGCTAGTCCTATCTGCATATAATTCAAGCTGTAATGTGTTTCGAGTATATTTATGAAACAGAAGACAATTTACTGAAATGACTTACACAACAATATTCTAAATTGCAAATAATTATAATTTTATCCTATTGCATATTTTATAAGCCCGGGTAGGTCATTATTTTTAAATGTTATAACTAAAGTTTTACATTATAAATGCTATAGTATAATATCACTAAAATTGAAATTTACGATGTCACATAACGCACATAGGATATTTAATATTATTTAGAAATTTGCACATGTAATTAATTTTGAAACAAAGTATATTACATAATGCGGAGTTAAGTTACTTGATTGCTGTTTTCAAATTAAGATAGCAATCTTCAAAATATATCAAAAATTCTTTTTTAAAACTCTTTTTCTATTGGCTTCATTCTGTTTCAAATAATAAAATGCTTTGTTTAAAAAGTAAGTTGATTTTGCTTTACCATGGAATACATTTTTCCATTATAGCACAGATTTCATGCAGTGAGAGATCTACAAAATTTGTAAAATAACAATGGAATAACCCTATATTAATCAACCCGATTTGTTACATATTTCTCATTAATGAAAAATACATTGGAACATAAAAAGTCCAATGAGAAATGTTCCATGAACTTTAAAAGATAAATTTATTACTAGATTGATTAGAATCAAGAAGATGTGTATAAGCAGAACACGAACAGAAATTTGAAACTTTGCTTAGTTCATATAAAAGTTTATTTTCGATTCTTAAATTTCAAAATAACTAGGGGCTGTGTTTTGTTACCAGTTAAAAATGTACGAACCTTGAAACAATTCTGAAACACTGTCATGAAAGATTTAATCTGGCTAGGCAAAAAAGAAAAAAAAAAAAAAAAAAAAAAAAACACCGTTAAACGCATCTATGAAACATTTTGGACAATATTCTCTTACATTACATAGTTAGATTATAAAAGATTGTAAAGGAGTTTTAAAGTTTTTACAAATCACTCGCTAAAACACATTTTTTTGTACTCATAGTGGCAAAAATAATTTAATTAACAACAATGGTAGGTAAAATGTAAGCGTTTTAGAGAAGTTTCAAGGTACGAAAACAAAATGCTCCTCAAATGAGAATTCAGCCGTCAAAACTAACCAGCAAAGCTAACATCCATCACAAAATAAAACAACTCAAACTTAAATAACTTGTAAGGTTCTCTCTTCCGTCACTTTCTAAAATAGATCTTGCAACACGAAACGGCTTCTGTTGGAACACGTTTCGCCCTGAAGGCAGGCAACTTTCATTCCACCGGCACTTGCCAACAATGCAAAACACATCACCTTGATTCTTGCGGAGAAACAAATTATGCTGCACGTGAGACAAAAGGAACACACAATCGATAGACAAGTAAGATGCACTTTCGATACTATTCTCCCACATCAACACAGATAAACAGTGGAAACGAACTTGTTTCGAACCAACTCAAGTCTGTTCGCTTACTCCAGAGCCCGCTGGGCAGGAATACAAAAAACAGCCAAGATGACCGAACTTTCTTCTTTTCATCAAAGCTGCTTATTTCTTACTTTATCCTAGGCTTCCCCCCCACCCTCTTCTTCATCCGTTTGTTTGCTCCCCTAGAAGCATGTTCGATACATGACAGGTAAAAGTGACGGTTACAGACAGGTAATAAGATGAAGGAAGGCGTTCGTTTCCTTTGTTATACTATTCTGTTTTTTAGGGCATTATTTTTATTTGTCGCTCTTACCTAAGGAAGGAAGCATGCAGGTGCTGTTAAAATGAAATTTTTTTTTGTTTTGAAAATTTATTCTAAGTATTGTGAAGCTCGGCGCAGGAAATGTAAATGACGTCAGTGGAAGTCATTATAACTAAAACATTTATTATTGTTACGCACAAATGTTTTAATAATGTTTTCATCACAATTATTATGTCCAAATTCTCTAACACTCTTTCTTGGCATTTGGTAAAAGCACATATTTTTCTGTTGAAATGATTTCCATATTTTCAAAAAAGAGGAAAGAGAAAAGAACGATATCAATATTTAACTTTATTCGTTATTTTATTTTCGTGATATAATCACAAAATGGCATTTTCGATCGATTACTGCACTCATGTCAGGGAAAATTATTTAATGTTCTAGTGCATAAAAATATCATACCTAGTCATTACATCATTTTTTTCTACAAATAAATTTCATTCTATTACACATACAATGGAGGATAATTAGCGGTAATAAAATAAACTAATGTATAAATTCACACTATGCTTTTGTACTAACACACTTCTTGCTCAACTAAATCAAATCTTTTAGGAAAATTAATTAGTAGCAATTTAAATATTCTTTATAAACAACTTATAATACATATTAAATAAATCAAAATTCACACTAGCTCCCCCCCCCCCCCCGTTATAAGTAATCCAAAGTTTCAAAAGCTCTACACAAGCAGTAACAAAAAAAAAATTTTTTTTTTTGCTTAGGTTCAGTTAAAAATAATATTTAATAATATTGATTATAACTGAAACCATAAGAGAAACATTAATTATGGAAATATATAAATAATGTAAACAATGCTTGAAATCATGCAACGAACGGATTAATAAATTGTTGAAATTTTGCTCTGAAACGCATGAAAAACGTTAAGACGAAATGCCATTAGAAGCGAAAAACAAACGTGAAAACTTTTCGATAAACAAAATAGAGGGAAAACAATTCAAATTCCTTTCGTTTCTAAATGAAGAAAGATGGTTCTTAGAAACGTTTTATTCCCAAGCGAATGTTACCCTCGATTCCAAAGGATAATTAAACCAACTGTGCCGTTTGGCAAACAGCAATCCGTTTCACATTTGAAATTTCGCAGTCAAAAGTCCATTGTAGTGTAATCAAGGATCGTCACTTAAGCACCACAAAACTTTTGACTGTTGTGCCTTGCTTAAGTTTCAAACTTCTTATTTCTAAAGGATCCTTTGTTTGATAGAATCGCACACTGGAACAATGATTTGGGAGAAAGAATCGTGGAACACATTTGGCACATATGCTTCAAAGGACTTGTTTTTGAGAAACATCAAAGAAAGGATTTTTAAAAAAGATTTCAGTCGGGAGCTTTTGAGTTTATAAATAGATCTCTAAGGTTTCCATTTCTCTAAACATAAAATTTACCAACACTATAAAAGCAATAATTCGAGATAAAAACCAACGTTTTTAAAAACAACGTTTTTATATAGTGGCAAAATTTATTAAGAAAGATTATTGAAATATTAGTTAAAACTGGTCGCAAATATCTAAATATTGCATTGTTAGGCAAGTAAGAACGGTTCCCGAAATTTCAGAACTCTAGCTTGATGGGAAGTTGGTTAATTTAACGATCGAAAATTTGATGACACACACACACACAGAAACACGAACCAAGTGAAATACATAAAAACGTTAAAAGTAACTAAAATTAATTAATTAATTCGGTAAATTAAATGGTTGGAATGCAGTTTAACCCAATCACTCTTGGCGACAAGAATTATTTGGCAGTATTTTGCCAAATGTGGCTACCCTGGTCCGTTTTACGGACTTAACGTTTAGCCAAACAAAAAAATCGCCAAGTTTGATGCCAATTTTTGAAATCGCGCCAAGTGGTTGGGATAAACTGCATTATTGAAGAAAATACTAGCTAAAACTTGTCGCAAATGTCCAAATATCGTATTGTTAGGCTAGTGAGAACGATTCCCAAGGTTTCAGATTTCTAGCTTGATGGGAAGTTGGTTAAATTAACGATCGAAAATTTGATGACACACACACACACACACACACACCAAGTGAAATTCAGAAAAACGTTTTAAAAACTATATATAAAAAAAAAAAACTCGGCAAAAAGGAAACATAAATTCACAGGGAAAATTCCAACAGAGCTTTTAAGTGAATGAGTCTGATTTGTTTCTAATAAAGGTGTTTTCAAGTGGGTTACCGGTGATGGATCTTATAATTCTTGGTCATGGTCATGTAAAAAAGACGACACTTTGATCAGAATCCCCTTTTTTCAAACTATCATCTCCCCTCAGTAAAGATGCTTAAATATTTAACGCCAAAAAAATTCTTTATTCCTCGTAACAGTTTTGTGTTGAAAGGGGTCTGAGACTCAAAATAGACGAAACAGGTTTGTATACTTTTTGACGCAGGATTATTCATAACAGTAGAATCAGATGATATAAATAAAATCAGACAATAATAATTAAAAATGAGGCAACGTTTTAAAAGTATATCATTAATAAAGTGCAAATAACAAACCGAAAACACAGAAGGTAGTGCTCAAATAATTATTTACAAAGTAATACAACATGTAAAATAATAATAATTTAAGGGGAAAAACCAAAAGAAATTTTACAGTATTTAATCAGAACGCCATTTCACCCTCTAGGCAATGCATGAAGATCTAGAATAATTATTACTCGCAATCGGATCAATTTCCCCGTGGTACTTTTAAAGGAACTACCCTTGATCACTAAATTGCACGATTCCGCAAAAGTAATAAAACCCGCACTTCCTCAGCAAATGTTATAAAATCACAAAGAGGAAAAGATTCATCCGTCAAGAGTTAAGCGATAGACGAAACCACTTCAAACCAAGTCTGATATAACCCAATCTGAACAAAGGGGGAAAACTTCAGCACTGTGCCATCTACCGATCTATTTATTGAGATACGGCCTTCCTGCTTGTCATTTGGGCTCAGAGCAGAGTAGCACGAGTAATTAACATTTTGCCTGGAGGTACCAGCTCCCTAACACTATTAATTTCGCAGGCGAACACCAGTATATTTTGAATCCAAATCTAATTGAAGAGTCTCTGGTGCCCGGCTTGTCGAACAAGCTGCTTTGGCGCCTTCGAACCCCGAGGCCCAGTTTCCATGCACGATTTGCTTTCCTTTGCTCAGAAGATTACACACAGGTGATGTGGTAAGGATTGTCGAGAATGCATATAATACAGGTTCTTATTTTCACACGAGTCGTTAAGGCCCATCTAAATATTTAGGGTATTGAAACATGCACGATATGGTATCCACGAAGCAGAAAATATTCTGCGTACCATATATGTTCCTATGCAATTGATTCTGCACATACAGAAACTACTTTTTCGCATAAAAAAATACGAGGTTGGTTCAAAAAGTATTTGTATTTGAAGATAGATGGCATAATTAAAGTAAATTGTATTTATCATCAGGTGCTGACATCTGTTAAACAGAGCCGAAACAAATTTAACATCGATTCATAAGTTTGTTTTGATGTGCTAGTCATTTGCTGCCAAATTAAAATTTGATTCTTGCCACGTCGAGTTGTCATGGTCGACGATAAATGGATTCATCGAAATACACTGGAAGACAAGCAGTAATCAAATTAATGGGTCGCTTCCAGCAAATCTACTTCAAAGAAGGAGAGGATGATCTTATCGGCCGAAAAAGTTATGACGAAGAATTTTTGAGGGGGGAAAGGTGTCATGATCACGAATACAACAAACCGAGGCTTAGACAGCTGTCTAATAAGTCAAGATGCTCAATGAAAACAAACAATTTCCGATGTCCTGAAGGTCATCTCTAAGAATTTCTAAGGACTTATTGAACGATCCTCGTATATGTTAGTTTCGATAGGTGACCACTGTATACAAAATAAGTGATAATGAAAACTGTCAAAAACTCAATAAAGGTAACGTTTATATGTTAGAAATTAATAATTAGGTACTTAGCGCTTGAATTATAGAATAATGTAAATCTTAAAACAAAGAATAATTCTATCGATCATACTAACTTGTAATGATTAACATTTATCATATAACAAATTATTGAAGAGGAAAAATATAAAATTACGTATCGAATGCATTCCTATTTTTGTAAAATAAATAAATAAAATAATGTAGAAATAAAAATACAAAAAAAAAAAAAAAATCAAATGTTTTACTGCATTGTTGAATTTGATAAGAATTCCAAGTAAAAATGTTCGTTTTGATTATATTAGCTGAATATAACATTAGAAAGATTTTCTTTAAATTGCAAGCACAACATACTCTTGGCAATGTACTTTATTTCAAGATCCAATAACCTTGGGTTATTCTTTCTTGGTATCAGTGTTACTGCACAACATACTGAATCAAATACAACTAATATTTCGGTTAAAAAAAAGGACAATCAGTATATATTTTCATTTATTTTTCTTACAACATTGTCGCTTCAGAAACGATCCTTGAATTGAAGAAAAACTTAAGTTCAGAATCAGATTTTTCGAATATATACCGTATTAACCCGAATGTAATAATATAGCACAATTTTTTATAAAGGTAGTCAAGAAAAATTAAATTAATGCGATCCATTCATTTTACGTTAGAGAATTCAAAAAAATATAATTTAGTCAGTTCAGCATTTATTTAAAATAATTAATAATATAGACTACATTCATGGCAATAAAATTAAGCAATGTAAAACAATATTAGTTAATATTAGGAAAGTAACAAGAAATAAATACATTCCATTACTTAGACCTCGAATTAAGCGCGAATTAATATTTCAATGGGAAATGATTAGCGAAAAAGTATCGCGTTATATTCGGGCGAATATAGAGAATTTTCTACTTCAGAAAATTCCATATTCAGAGGTCTGAGTCTGACCTCATCTACAAAAGCTTTATTTCTCCGAAATCGAAACATAAATGTAAAAATTGTTGGACATTAACTGTTATACAGCGTCACGTGGTTCGGAGTTGAAATTTGTAGAAATGTTGAATATTTTGTATTCGCCATTCGTGAATAAAATTTAAAACAAAGAGAGATGCTGCCTTTCAAATTAGGAAATCGCTTTCTGTTTTCTCAAAAAAAAAACTTTTGATTTGAAGAAGATTGAAAAAGTGTTTTCGAAAATAGACTCTTTCATAAATGAAGTTCTGTTTACTTTAAAGAAGTATATAAGAGTGGGGTGGAAGTCGAAAATATTTAACTAAATTCGCCTTCAGAAAAAGAAACTACTTGCCCAATCTAATTCATTCGAGATTCAAAGGATTTTTTTTTTATTTAAAAAAGGAAAACATTACACTTGCAAAAATCATAAAATATCTTAAATTATAAAAAAATGAAATAATCAAATTTTTTAAGGAAGTAAGTATATATAAAGTTAAGCTATATGTACACTGGTTTTAAATATAAAAGTCAGATACAAAATTCAATTAAATATAAACACAATTATAATAATTAACTGCAATAAATCATAGCTTAAAACCTAACTACTTCAAATATAGTTTATATCTTCTTCAGAAAGTTAAAGATTTTAATTCTGGTATTTGTAATGCTACTTATAACCTAAATTAAATACACTTTTCTTCTATACAGACATAATTTACCTCTATTACGAATACTATGTGTTAAAAAACGAAACAAAATTGTCTCGTGAAAAATTTTGTATAGAGAATTGTAGAAAAATTTTGCGTTCTCATAAATTATTGCATGAGTTGAATCCTGTTGTACTAACTATACTGATTAAAATCTAGCTAAATTTGTCTCTTTTGTTATTCTCGTGAATGGCTAAGGGCCAGCAAAAACATACCAAGTAATTGAAATGTTTCATCCTACATTGGATGCCTAAAATTTAACCACTTTTGATTATATTAACATGAACAACAATGTCATTAAGAAATCGCCGTATTTGCATTTCAATGCAAATTTTAAATTTGAAGCCCTCAAATGCCGAAACGCAACAGCTGTTACAGAAGGAGCGTAAGACAGAAACCTTTATCACACTTAAGTAGATTTGCATATTAAAAAATACACTCGTGTATATATATATATATATATATATATATATATATATATATATATATATCAGATATTTAATTTTAACAGACCTGTTTTGACATTAATTTACAATTTTTTTAGACATTTCAGAATAATTACTGTTCCAAAGAGCTGTGTTAGAAATGCATTTAATAAAATAAAACAATAAAATATTCACTGATAAGTTATACATATTGCAAAGTAAAACTGATAATTTACTTTTCAATTTCAGTTTAGTATTCTGAATCATAATTTCTCAATCACTTAAGCTTCACAATGGGTATTTCTTATTGCAAAATTTGTTGCTCAGATTAACAATAAATTCAAATGCGGTTTTAATAATGAGAGTTTATAAAATTGTTTTGACATTCCTTTGGTTTGAATTTAAATTAATGTTATTCATTTTAGAAACCAAATAAATCAACGAGAGTCAAAAGATTGATTCAGATTTAATGGAACAACATATTTATAATATTACTTGCTATTTTATGAATAATAAAAAAATAATTGTTTTCGTACGCAGACTGCAATTATTTTACTTATAATTATGGTTATAATTACTTTCCTTTTTTCTGTTAAAGTTATTAAATATTTGAAATAAAAACGATTACACGAAGCCTTTAAGTAAGATTGAAGCAATTTCATTCCAGGTACATTTCAAAGTATCCTTTGAATTTTTAACTTGTTCTCTCTTTATCAGGATTTCTATTATCGATACAAATGAAAAGATTTTAATCTGAGATGACTTTTCATTTCACAAAGAAAAGTTTTTGCAAGCAATGGTAGCATAAATTCGGCGGAAAAAGATTCAAAACAAACGAGCTAACAAATCGTCTGTCTTCCTAATGGATCGCAAAATTAAAACATACGATATAGGCGGAGCAGCTCCGAAAGTCAACGATAAAGATGATGAAACTAATCGTTATCGTTTTTGGGCGTCCAAACGATCTGCTGTTTTTATACCACGACTAAAGTTTAATTAATGGCTGGAAAGCAAACCAACTCTCGTCATTTTTCCTTTTAATAACTTATCTCTCGTTTTCCGTTTTCATCAAAAACTTCTTTCTTTGATTCCTTATTTGCGGCCTTTTATCTTAATTTGAGATTTTGCTCTTGACGTCCACATTGATTAATCAGTCTTGCAAACTATAGGAAGCCGCGATTCTCATCTACTTAGTCTAATTACCAAGAAGCAAACGAAGGATAATTATAAGTATTCTACGGAATTTTTCTCAATTTTAAGATTTTCTCGTCTATTGGCTCTGCATTGTTCAATCATAATATATTTCGATTCAATTTCTTCTATATTGAGTAGGAAATGAAACAATTTATATGTTTTGAAAAATGTATTACAGACACAAAAAGATACACGTAACATATTTTATACTGTAACAATCGTAGAGATTAAGAAATCTTTTAAAAATACTTATTTAAAACAATGGGCAATTTTAAAAAAAAGCAATTCTGAATCGAAAGCCACTTTAGAAAATTATATTTAAAATACTACTGATTGGTTTGGTTTTATTAACATGACATTAGAAGCAACAAGAGGGGCTTTTTGCAATGTACCTCGAAATTTTGAGCCTCGACGACACCTGAGCTGGCATCTTCCTCTCCTAACTTCCACACCACGCCAAGGGAGGATTTGAGATTCAACAGATTTAACGTGCATCGGGTCTTGGTCGGCTCGAAACCAAGACTCGACGAAAACTGCCGGCCGTGAGTCCGCGACCATGACCACTAGGCTTCTGCGACCATTTATTGATAAACAAATAAGTTTTAGTCACTGAAAATGTAGAAAAATAGTTTAACTCATTGAAGTAACTGTTACGCCAAAACGCTTCGAATTTTGCTGTTAAAAAAGGGGGCGCTGCGCAGGTACTGTACACATATTTTGATATGGTGCGCAAAAAATTTTGTAAATAGAATGGTAGAAAAATAAATTTTAAAATTGTGAACGCACGTATGCCAAGCCATAGAGAAAAATGCCTGTTTCGGTTTTTATATCTTTCTCAAAATGTGTTTTTTAGAATTGTGTTACACGTTCCTCAAAATTTGTTATCCATAGCACTTTTTTCCACATATGAAGTGAGGTAATTTCTCATAAAGTGAATATAATTGTTTTCCTAATAAACTCTCAAAAGTATTAAGTATGACTTATGACTAATACGTAAGTATTTGTATATATATAAATGATACTTTCTTGCATAAACTGATATTTAAGTATGCAAATATCTTTGTATTAAAATGTGACTTCATTGTACTTAATTTAAATAAATGAGGATAATTTAAGCTTGACATAAAATCAGCACTTTTTTCCTCGATGGAGGCGTTTCAGTTATCTTAAATGCTTTAATTTAACAGAATTATATGTATAAAAATATTTTTTTCTAAATATTTTTTTCATGCATCTAGAAAACATTTTTTTTTTTCTTTTCAGTACACATATTTAATCAATAGATTGATTGACCTGATAAACAAATTGCAATCTAATACCAACCGATGTTAACGTTGAAGAAAATGAGTTTATTTTTTTATACCTCATATCCTCTAGTGTGTAAAACTCTGACAAGTTTTATTAACTTTTGCACAAATATATTTCAAACGACTTCAAAAATGACTTCATTTCCTCACTTCACCTTCATTTCCCAAGAGCTGAGTTATTATATCAAGAAGGTGAAAAGATTATATATAAATATACAACTAAGTAAGCCCATAAATAAGAATTCACATAACTTTTTCTTCCCTGGAACAAATTGCTGCCATCACATTCGAAATGACGATGAAAATGTCACTCGCAATATAGTTAACGACCCGGAAGATACAATAATAAAGCTGCTCGATCAGCTCGCGCGCATTTCCTAAAAATACAATCCTGAGGGGTGCAGCAAGATTTAGAAGATTAAAAATTTTGTATTTTTCCCCTTCCCAGAAACGGCACATTCTATTCAGGTATAAGTAGATCCGAAAAATATCGTTTCAATTATCCATCTGGCAACCGCGATAATTGCTCATTGCAATTCAATTAGATCCAACGTCTCTTCCCGATCGAAGTGAAAGTTGTAGTACTTTTCTCAAGCCTCAATCAAACGCAAAATAATTAAGAATTTTATTCCAAAGAAGAAGGGATACGAAGATTTGGGAGAATGGGTCGAAGTGAGAGAAAAAAAAAAAAGATAAACACTAACAATAAAAGATGGGGGCTTGAATAATCTTTTTCGGTAAGCAGCTTATGTCGTTGCTCATTAAGGATTTTAATTAAATTAACCGATACTGCCAGTTTCGGATGGGAATCGGAAAAGGATGCGGTTGTGAAGAGCCGGGAAAAGAATAATATTTTGATAAGAGATTAAATAAAAAAAAAAATAACGAGTGATAGATTCCTGACAACAGAGAAAAGTAATTGTCAGGAATCCGTTAAGTACAATGAAATCGATTTTTATATTCTAATCGAAGAAGAGGTGGTAATGGGAACATCATTTAAATTAGTCCGAACAATAAATATTGTTACAATGAATAAACTTAACTATTTAAAATTTTTGCCGCAGTGAAAATTTCCAACAGTAGAAAATAAGTGTTCATGAGTATTGGACAGCAATATATAATTAAGCACCAAACATATTGAAAGCATAACTACAATTGAAATTTCTTTTTTTAAGGCAATGTTTAATTATGATGCATGACGAAGTTGGATTCAATTCCAATGGAGTCGAAACTCGAGAAATAAAGTTTTTGTGATTAAATTAGTACATAATTTTATATATATATATATATATATATATATATATATATATATATATATATATTGTCCTTTTTGTTGTCTAGAACAATAGACCCTCGGGTGGAGTAATAATAGACCCTCAGTCATTTCCAGTAAAAGTAGAAGCACAATGGAAATCCAGATATAATAAAGTTGTAAAGGGAAATTAAATCGTAGAACATTTTAACACATAGCAAGAAACGCGCCTTACAATTTTGTAAGAAAATACAAACGAAGAAAAATTTAATACTAAAATGAGATGCTACTTGTTCATTTTTAATAGGACTGAGTTAAAACGAGACACATTCGATAGATCAAAAAGGAGAATTCGACAATACAGGGAAAGAGAGGAATGTAAATAATACAAAAGAATCCAGACTTAAAATGAATATAAAAATTTAATTATGAAATTTATCAAAATCTAATTCTGTACCTTACTATTAATGTGTTTGCTAAATTTTGTATTGATAGTAAAAAAACATTTTTGTTTTTTATATTCATCATTTTTAATACTCCAATTTATTATATATGTGAGCAATTTAATATTAAATACAATAAATTTAATATTAAAAATATAACAATAGAAAATTTATCTTAAAATTTTAGTAGATAGAAACAAAATTCACGCTTTAAAATTAACCACTTGTTTATCCATCGGTTGATTTATTGTCTTTACGTGTTTAATCAAGAATATTTTTCATTTCACTAAAAAAATTCATATACACCCAGAAATTAATTTCATTCCATACAAAATTGCATTACCTTTAACATCTCCGAAGGAGTTGAACACGTTGTAAGTTGAAACGTTTCATCAAAGATCAGTTTTTTCACATGCTTCAGAATAAATTTGATGATATCTAATTTAATTCAATTGCAAGAGTTAAAAGTGAAAACAATCTTCGAATTAAATTTATATTTTTGATACTAAAGCAATAAATTTAGTTATTAAGAGCTATTTACAATTTGTACTTAAAAATAATATTCAAGCAACATCGCGTATTCCAGCCAGTATGTAATACATATTGCAACTGTATCAATTACAGCTTAAAATCAATTACTACTGTTATAGGGATCATACACAAGATAACTTCACGCAAACGATCCATAAGGTTTTCCTAGTTTTTTAATACCGAATGATAAGCAGATCCATAACTAGTGAACGCCCCCTTCCTTAAGACACCGGTATGTCCGATCGTAAATTCAAAATATATTTCTTAAAATATTGGAGGAAATTGCACAGAAATTTTGAATTCAAGGAATTTATTATACGAGAAATTCAAATAAATAAAAAGTTAGATAGGCGTTACACCTCAATTTTTTCTTCCTAACAGTGTTTAATAACTAACGTTTCTCAATTATCTTAATGTTTTTTGAACTAAAATAAAATAATCTATCACTTCGGGAAAAAGCTTTGAAAAGTGTTGAACAGAAAAATTTGTAACGCAAATATTTTGGACACTCATTCAAAATTAGGGGACTCATTTTCGAAACGCCGTAACTCGGAAGTTTACAAACAGAATTTTACGAAATTTGAAATTTAGACTTATTTTAAGACGTGCAGTCATATATGCTAAAATGATCGGATTTCATACTGGAAAAGTTATGCATCAAAAATTAATCGACATTGTTAATTAAGTTAATCCATTTATACACTATAATGTATTGAAGCTGAGCCATTAACATTGACATCAATTTTGTCCAGGTGCAATCATGATAATTGAGGAAGTTGTAAAAGGTGTTCCGTAATAAATAAAATAATTATTTAATTAGTTATTTAATTAATTATTAGGTATTAATAATTAATAACTTTGACTTGAAGTTGAATGCTGCATAAAGTTAATGAGTTTGCTTAAGTTTAATTACATCTTATGTTACGCTCCGAGTGCTTAATGGTATTTTGTTTCTAATGCTTAGTTTAAACATTTAGATATCAATCATCGTTTAAATAAATAAACAATATCATATCTTTGTAATATAATAATAGATCCACAATTTGAAAAATAAAATTAAGTGATAAAAACTTGATTACTTATGAGTCACATGATTAAAAGCTTGATCATTTATGATATTGTTACTCATGATATTATGAATGTTAAATAAAAAAAAAAAAAGAAAGAAAATTATTTTTAGACTGGATTGAAATTCACAATATTTGATTCAAAATCCATTTTACATCCATATATTTTTATTTAACAAAGAACCACATAATTTTCTTATTGCCAAATGCCAGTTTTCACTGATTCACTATTTAATACCAGAGGGGTTGTTAAAAAGCGCCACATCTTCATCAAATTTTACGTTTTCTATAGACACGCGCTTCAGTCTTCATGATTTTCAAGACCAAAAGCCGTGGGTTCGAGTCTTTATTTCACTCCAAACTGCCAAGCAGAATGACGGGGTTGCTATTCGTTTAAAAATCTATGTGTTTATTAGTGGCATCTATACTGTTGTTTCAACAACCTCTTTTGCTGCGATTGTATCTTTTAATTTCGTAAACATTATTTCTGAGAATTTTTATATTGATACAAATATTCCGAAATATAACTTATTTAATTTATTTATTACAGAACTGCAATTAGAAAATTACTTATTTAAACTGATATGAGATTTTTTTAAATTAAAATGTTTATTTAATAATTCATTAAAATAAGATTTTTGATTCAAAAATCAAACAATGGATCTTTAATGTTTTTCGAAATATTTATCGTGTCCTTAATAATAACAAAAAAAAAGGGGTTTTCTGACATTCCTGCAACATAATATTAATTTAATTGCAACTTTAATTACCCAATATAAAATTGTTCATACAGCATATTTTTTTAAAACCAAAAAGAAAGAATACAAGACCATTGAAAACAAAAGTATATTCAAAAGAATATAATTGACATTTGTTTCACGCGTAATAATCTGTTTATTCGAAAGGAAATCTGAAAATAATTCACAAGAAATTCAATTTTCTTTCAAACTAATCCTTAATATTCAGAAATATTGTTACATAAGCATTCAAGCAGAAAAGCGCATATTCTTTCGCAAAAATAATTCTAGTTTCTATCGAATTTGAATTTACAAGTTCTATCTAGGCAGAAATCTATACCTGTGAAAAACAACCGTTGATGCCATCTCGAATAAAGCGTGTTTACTTCAATCGAAATACAAACAGAGTTCTGGGAAAAGGTTATTTTTGAGTAAATAATGAATAAAATGTGCAGTGCTTTTTTCTCATGAAAGAAAAAATGATGAGGAGCTATATATTCAAATGTTATGTAATACTCAAGACTCATTTTAACTGCGTATCACTATTTTCCGTACACCTTTTTATTTTTGCTCTTGTTCTGTTCTTTTCCTTCTTCCATTTTTTTTTTTCTTTTGTTTTTTTTAGTTCGATTTCAAGAAATTCGTCTGATTTATTTTAAGGCACTCTTCTCAATTGTAAATTTATTTTCCTTCTTTTACCTTCTTCTACATCAAGAAAAAAAAAAGATATTTGTTATTGTTGTTTTGTCGCCATTTTTTTTCCTTTCTGCTTTATCCAACTCGTATGTGTTCCTGCCTTTTCTTTTGCCTTCCGTAACGCGAAACACGCTTTGCATTTTAAATTCGTATCTTGGTCGCAGCGTTTCGATAGTAAAAACCAATTTTATTGGCTTTTTAAATAATTGAAATTTTCTTACACTCAGACAGTGTTCCACGGGTAATTCACTCAACACTCTGAAATAGAAGCAATGGAAGTAAAAAAAAAGGAAAGAAAAAGGAAGAGAAAAAATGACGACCGAAAAAAAATCATTCAGTCGTGCTCGAATTAAAACATGTAAAAAAAAGAGAAAGGAAAAAAAAAAGAGGTGTAAAATATTCGAATGACTTGATTTTTCAATTTGCATTGATTACTCCGAGTGAACTGAAAAGAATCAATTTATTCGTCCACAATTCGGAAGACTTCCAAAATGAATTCATTTTCTTGTCTTTGTATTAATATGAATAATAGAAGCAGTTCAGATATCAAGCAAAGTTGATTCTCAGTAATAATGCTTACAAAAGAAAACTTTAATTTAGAATGCTCTCCGTTCTTTTTTTACCGATAGAAATTCATATAAATGCACGTTATAACTTTATTTTGTAACAGAAAAATAAAAATTAAAAAAAAAATCTAGGAAGTCAATTCTTTTTCAACAAAAGCAGTATTAATTTTACGTTCTTTCAAAACCGATCACACGAAAAAATAATAATGTAAATTAATTTTAAAGTATTTCTAACAAACTTTTTTAGTGTTTTGAAGTTTTTACAACAGGAAATAATTAAGAATAGTATAATATTGCGTGATAAAGAATGTAAGAGTTGTTTGATTCATCCTTTTTATTAATACAAGAGTACTTAAATCAATAATTTTAATTAAAAATTTCTTTTAAAGTAAAAGAAATAAATCTAAATATTCACTAAAGAATCAAATACAAAAAATAATGCCATGATTTTAAGATCGGAACAATTCAAGAGATGACCTTATTTTCATAAAGATGTACTATACAAACTGTATTTAACAGAATAAATTGCGCAGAATATTAACAGAGGATAACATTCCACAACAGCTACATCAGGTTAAGGACAGCTAATATTTAAGGATATTATATCAAATTTTTGATCATGACGATGAAGAGTGATTTTTGAACTGATATTTTATCTATTTATGAATTCACAATTATGAAATGGCCATAATATGAATGCCAGTTCGATTTAGTAAAATATAAAGTAACTTTTTCATATTCTACATAACGATCAATTTAGAAAACTAGCGTCACATCTGTGATGAAATTCGCAGCGTAGTAGGAGCGTCACAAAGTTCACGTAATTTTCATGCATTACAAAATCCTGACTAATTATATTCAATGCATGATAGGCATTTTTTTGTACCATACTGTAATCTGTTGACTGATTAATAACTGATTAGTATCGTCACAATAAAATGGAACACGTGCTACTGGTGACGAATCTCGTCATTCTGAATTACGGTCCAGTGACGAGAACGACACCTGAACGGGAAGCCCATTCGCAAAGTTCCCCAACAAGGCAACGTGAGGACTTTCAGCCCCGTAATCAACAAACGTCAACCCCGATTCATGATGAATCATTTGTAGAGTCAGGACTCGAACCTACGATTCAACGGAAATAATGCCTGCCACAAGCTTGTGACCTTGCTATTCGACTACCCTGCTATTTGTATGTCAGTCTATCGGATTATGATACCAAACACCAATTTACAATTAATTTTTAATATCCATAACTTAATTTGGCCGCGGTAACCTAGAGTCGTTGTTTCCGTCTAGTCTGTCCTGATGCCACTAAAGACCCGCTATGCAAAGGAGCTGATGGAGGTTCTAAACCATGCCGCTGGCGTGGTGTTCAAGTTTAGAGAGGTATTGCTTCTAAGAACGACGTTAATAAACACTCACGCACATAATTTCAGCATTCCACACCATTCTACACAAAGAGATAGAGATACTATAATTTGCTTCTCAAGCTTTATTATTTTACATTTTAAAAAATTTTCTCCATTAAAAATCCAATACAACAAAAAGTTTCATATATTTTGAACATTGTCCGTGAATTTTAAAAAAAAATCCAATTTCCTGTATTGTAAAAAATATATTAGATCACGAGTAACATCACTTAGTGTACTGATAGTTGAAGAATATTTTTATCAACATGCAGAACTTGTTACTTTGAAGTTAGTGAAAAAGTCTATTAAAAATAAAACTACTCAGAGAGTATTGAAAATTAGATTAGAATGTCGTTAGTTAGTTAATTTTTATTAACGTCGCACAAGAAGCGATACGAGGGCTATTGGCGATGGACTTCGTGATTTCGAACCTCGGTCGAGTAACGAGGACACATAAACAGGCACTTCCCTCTCCTAACTTCCACACCTCGCCAACGGGAGGACTTTGGGCCCCGACAGATTTAACGAGCATCAACCCTGGGTACACGGTGGGTCTTTGGCAGCCAAGGATCGAACCCGCGACTTAATGAAAACTGCCGGTCACGAATTCGAAACCATAACCACTAGGCTTGACTACTTGATTAGAACGTCATGGATTTGATAGAATAAAGTTCAAGTAATTACAAATGAAAAAAATGCTGAAGTGAGTTGAGTTGTATATCCAGACTTGAGATGAGTTTCCCCCCTTCATCATTTTAATAAGAATAAGGAAAATAAATAAAAAATTCCTCTTACTTTTTTCATAAAATTGATTGAGGCACAAGGAATCCGTAATGTTTTAATTTTGAAGACATTGTTGTACACACATCTTAAATTTCAGGCTTTTTTTTTTTTTTTTTTTTGCTGCGGATAACTTTCGTATTTCTTAAGAAATAAGCAAAAAAGTAAGTAACCGTACGTTGAACGCGCGTCTGTATATAACTTAATTCATTCTAGTCATTTTGGTGGTGAACTTTTAAATTTACATAAACTAATTATCTCATAAGAGATAAATCAGGAATAATGACTCTATTATATCACTTTAGGCTTATAGTGAACCAAATTTTTTTTTAAATAATTGAGTACTGAAAAGTTTTGCTAAATAAACATTAAATTCATCTTCAAAATATGTAGTGTATGCACATCCTTAAGAATGAACGTAAGTAAAAAAAAAAATGAATGAATGAATGAAACAATTTCCCGAGGTTATTGTCAGTTTAAAAATTTAATTATTCTTTACTTCTAATAATTATTACAATTCATTTTCTAAGAAGCCTTTTCTAATTTTCCTCCGAATAATAATTTTTTCTCTTTAAATCTTTGTTCCGTGTATCTCTCTTGCTATTTTTTTAATGTAACTAGTTGATTTGTTTTGAATTTTGGAGCGTATGAATACAAAAAAATACTTTAAAACTAATGCATTAAAATTAGAACTTCCAGATTTCATTTTTGTTTTTAAATTTAAATCTTTCTATTTTTATATTATACATGCATGTACGAAGATGTAAATAATGGAGTAATTTGAGCCCTAAATTATTGTATAATTTTAAATAATCGCTTGCTAGACCTAATTTATTTTAATCTAGGCTTTTCATACACTGAATGGTTAAAATGATTATTTCCGTCCTGATATTTTACACTTATTGAAAGAATAACCATTAGCAGTAAAAATCATAGCAACTTAAAATTAACTAATTTGAAACGATTGGAATAAATTAATTATTAAGTAAAAAGGGGGGGGACTATAATTAACTATTTAGAATTCTTGAATGCATTAAACAATTAATTCTTGTATTTTTTTTTCTATACTACGAATTTTCAGAGCAGCAGAATGCTTTATTGTCATCATTATATAACGTTTTCTGTACATTAGAGTGTTGTGATGGATTCTGCAAATCAAGCGAGATCGTTTCAAGTGAATTGTTAAAGCATAAATTTATATAATTATAAAACTAATTCTATATTTCACATCGAAATGTTTTTAATAACATCATATCCGCAAAGTCTTCGTAAATATTAAAATTTTATGATAAAAACATTAACGTTTTAGTTTATCGGTTTAGTTTATCAAGTAAACAATAATTTCGGCGGATTTTACGAAATTTGTATTTGCTGAAACTATTCATTTGTTACTAATGCAAAAATAAGCTCATTTAATAGTAACAATTATGGGAAAATTTTAGAATTCCATTTATCGTTTGAAAAAAAAACCGTTTTTACCATCTGACATACCAAAGATCTCCATGGCAATTAGAATCTCAGAATACAAAAGCCGGGTAGCAATCAATAAAGCGAAATTATTTAATCAAATTTTATATATTTAATATTCGTGAGTAGTATTTGTTTACTATTGATTATTGATTGCTTAAGCGATAGCTGGCTCATTCGAATGCACGGAATTCCGACTATAACCACTCATCATCTACACTGGCAAACATTCAGAGCTTTATCGAATAAGTCCAGCGAATGTTAAATTCTCCTGTCATTTGCATAGATTTACGTTCGGTAGAGGGCATTAATGCGATACAGTACAGCGTGGTGATGGCATATCTGGACTAGTAAAACAAATTTTGGAGTAACGAAACACTAGAGTTAAAAATTCTGACCCTCGTGGAACAATCACGTTGGATGCAGAACAGAAGTCGAAAAAAAAAATGAACGATAAAAAGATAAAAAACATAAAAAAAGAAGAAAAGAACAATAAAAAAAAAGTTAGATAAAAGATGACGAAAAAAAAGGCTGTTTGCTTTCCCCCCCCGCGCTCTGCCTAGGCTAAATGAAAATGAGAAGCATAAATATTAATCAAAACAATTTCTTTTTCGCAAACACCCGTTAATAATGGTAGAGAAAGAAAAAGGAGGAATAATGTTGAATAAATGAAATAAAGCGGCTAAAAACAGAGAGTGAGGAACAGTGCATACATTAAAGATGATGGTACCAGACTTGGCAGGATAGAAATAAGAATGGGATGGTTTTTAAGGTAGGGGGAGCCTAGTCGAATTTCCAGCCACCCCCACTTACCTACTTAAACGGTGGCAAATGCAAAACTATTCCACAGTTGCACTCCGAGCTAGTTATAAGACATATGGAGACAGGAATTTGATGCTAAGACATGCGTGTAACATTTTCTTCAGGGACCCGGTACAAAATACAAACGTTACTTTTGAAATTTACCGTAAAAATGTATCGTTAAATAATCGTGAATATCTAAATACCCACCATCATATACTTCAGGAATAAAATCCAGTTAAAAAAATTATGAAGTCACATCGATTTGATTTTTGCTGAATTAACATCTTACTATCAGAGAGCTGCAGAAGATATTACTGGTGATGGTGATTTTGAAATATGGTCAAGTGATGCAGAGGATTGACACATCTCAATATTGAAAAGTACGGAAAGATTGTAAGAAAATCAGAATATATAGCTAAAATATAGTTTTCAGTTAAGAGAATTAGTATATATATACATAATTATATATTACCGACTTCATTGGTTAATATCGGGTGAATTCTTCACAAATTTGTCAACAGATAGCATTTCAATATTGTTTTTCTTACGAGGCACATGTACAGAAATGGTATTGCATTCTTCCATGACGGTCAAAACTTTCACAAGATACATTAAACTTCGTTCTTATTCCTGAATGCTGAAACATCAATATGATAATGTAATGTATATCTATAAAAATCAAGCTTTTAAATTTCTTACGATACATGTACGAAAGACTAAAATTTCCTTATTTAAAATTTAAAATACAGCAACAGTTTTCTTTTTCACGCGACAGTTTATGATAGTATAGTTCCCTAGATCTTTAAATTAGCAGCAGCAAGAGAGTCTTTAACCAAAAAGCTACCACAACCCCAAAACTCAGTCTGAATGTTAGAAAACATAAGATTTCGAAGCCTTCTAAGTTTTCAAAATAAATAATAAGGGAGTATGAATGAATAAAGAGAAGTTTTTAATTACTAGTCTGAAAGTATCACAAAGAAAAAAGGGAGTCTTCCTCTTAAAATTAAACTTCTTACAAATTCCTTTTAGGAAATTCAATGGAATTGTGTCACGCAGGCAGCTAGATAATGACTTAGCTATAATGTTTTCTATATTTGCACAATATCGTAACGATAATGACAGTATCCACATAAAACTCATCGTTCATAACACAATTGTTCCAAAATAATCCTTTCAAATATAACATCTTTTTTCCCGAAATTCTTCAGACGTTGTACTTCTTTCTAATCATAAGAACTATTAACTGCTCGAAATAGAAGAATACAAATTCGAATTCAAATAATAATACTAGTAAAAAGGTCAAATTTTGAATCTTCAATACTATACAATCTTTAACGTTAGCTTTTTAACGAAAACTAGAATTTCCAAGATATCTCGACATTTCCTTACAAAGTAGCTATCAATTAAAAGGTGCGATGAGAGATGTATAAATATAGAAATTAACATTACAATAAAATAGTGGGAGCGCAGTCGCGACAAAATAAGAGTAAACTCGAACCTCACAACCTAACCATAAAGCCACTGCGGCGGCCAGAATATAGCAGGTATTAAAATATATCAGCATATATCAGTGCCACACTTAACAATATAAAAATAGTAATAATAGTTTGCATTGTATATTTTCAATGCCCTCTATTTACATAAGTATAACCTTTGACATTTCACTATATGTAAAATATCTTTGTCGTATCGCAATATAATCTCTACAATAATAATCTACAATACGTAAAATAAAAGAAAGCCAGATATGTATTTGAACATAAATATTTACATATATGCATAAAATATAACAAAGAAATAAAATACGTTATCGACTTTTTTTTCAGTCATTATTTACGGCACTAAAACTATGACGTTTCTTTACATGGTTGTTCTAATACGTTTGGAATAAAAAATAAAAAAAAGGGTATAAAAAGTTAGATCGTTTCAGTCTCTTAGATTGTTTCACCAAAAAAAAAAATTTCAGAACAGTGAGGGAAAGAAAGAAAATGGCAAAAATCAATCGCGGATCTTCCACGCAAATCTAGAATTAACGTTATTTGGTTGCGGTCCCACCGTACAAGTCGAAAATCCATACATATACATTCAAGGAATAAATAAATAATAAAAAAGCCTCTTTTTCCCGTTCTTTCCAATCTCAAGCAACGCGTGTCAGCTGATTCATATGGATGAAGGCCTGCAATGTTACATCTCTGGAGGAAGAACTTGGGTAAGAATGGAGAAAAAAATAATAAAACGACAGTTCGTGCCGGTAGAGTCATTGGAACCCGAAGCAGAAAAAAATCCGGAAGAAAAATGCGCATTTACATAAAGTTTGAAATACAAATTGAACAAGCCCAATTCCATAGCACTGAAATTATATTTTATCTTCGGATCTGTATAAATCAGCTTATGCCTTGTCAGATTTATTTCATTCGTACAATTTCTACATCTCGTCTGGGATGCTTTTATTCATTTATTTGAAAGAGTTTCCATATCGATATGCAGAAAAAAAAAATGAAAAGTTTAGAAATTGTTTATGGCATATTTGTTGTAAGAGGCTCATAACCAAATAAAAGTTTTCGACTGAATTTTATGCCTTATAAAATTTATTCGATTATTTATCAGTAAAATACATCCCAGTCAACTGTGAGGCTAAGATTTAGCAGCATTACATTATCCGAATTCTTAAGTTTCAAAAATACATTAGATATGTCACAGAAAAAAAAAACCAATACAGTTCTCATTGTATATCCCGAATTTAAATGTATACATACATAACCTTGATTTAAAAGTTTGTTATAAGTTTGAAGCAAATTTAGTAAAGACCAAGCATTAAATTTTTAAATTTCATAAAATTTCACAGTAAAATTATCATGAATAATTTTTTTTTCTTGTTCTTGATATGTATATAATGTTCATTAAAACAAATTCTTGGTGATAGTACTATCTGGGATCATTAATTATTTATCTAACACAAATAAAACGTATTATTCTGAATGTAAATGACTATCTCCCTCCCATTTTATTTCTCTTCTTATTTCCTTACTTCAGATTAATAAATGTTTACGAAAGTTTAATTTCGATGAAGAGAAAAAGACAGAATTCCACACCTCATTTAGAAAAATTTCCGTGAAAGTTGGTGTGCTCGTTATTCTATTAGAAAAGAAAATGTAATTCTGCGGAACAGGAAAGTTCGTATCAATGAATATTATACACATCATGACGATTTTCAGGTGTTGTGTTTTCATATACCGTTTGTTTCATGTATACTCAAGAGAAATACTTGCGATAAATGTATAACATATTTAAAATATAACTCCATACATTTGATACATGCTCATTAAGTAACTACTCCACGGGGACGGGAGAAAGAAGAATAGGAAAGGGGATTGACTCTCCTGCAGCTGCGAGTTGACGAGTGAATGTTGAAGAGCGGATACAAGGGATGGGGACATCAGAGTGCTTTAAGGAAGATCAGGGATCCTGACAAAGGAGGCATCTGACAAAAACAGGACGCTGTCAACCTAATAGAGTGCCTTTGCTCCAAAGAGATACAGTGGACGCTTTTTTTTCTTCCAATGCCCACGTATTTATGGAGAGCCCGAGGCAAAGCTTAATGACCTGCTGATGTATCGTCGACTTTCAGAGAGCTTAGAGGAATAAACTCAAATTTATTCAGCACAGAGACTTGAGGGGGCGAGTGTGCAAGGGATGGTCTTCGTATATATCAGGACATCAGCAAAGTTTCTTAATTGACTCAGAAAAACTGCTTTTTAGAGGACAAAAAGCTGATTCTTTTAAATATTGATGTAAAAATTACAATTAGTAAGTGCTCAGCTGTGTGCATAACACGTCCATGGATTCACAAGGAGTTACTTAGAATTCAAATACTTAATACAGATAGAAATTGTAATTTATATTACAACATATAATTAGAGAGAAAACTAGTTTAAACATTCAGAAAAACACGTATATTTATAAAATGAATTAGCTAGAAAAATGACGATGTATGAAGCTCAAAACTTGGCTACGTTAATATGAAAGAGAAAAAAAAAATGTTCTAATCAAGAGCATACAAAAAAAATTATTTTTTTTCAGCATTTCTCGACGGCTTGCAAATGAGACGTTTTAATACTATTCAATTGCACTTCTATCCGACTCCCTCCCCTCAAAGTCTCTTTCAATTCGCGCCACGCAAGAATTCATTGCCTATTCTCTTAACAGTAACCGCCTCCAATAACACGCCACTGCTTGGCGTAATCACCCAATCAAAGAGCTTCTTTAAGCGTTACCTAGTGCTTAATACAACAGTTCACAACACTTTCGCAGAAGAATAATGACGAAGAAAAAAACAACACTAAAAGGAAATAAAGGAAGGGGGGGGGAAGGGAAGTTCGAAAAAAAAATTGCTTCTGGCCGTGGAACTAAAAATATGCCCTTAATTTCCGAGTGTTTAATTTATCCCGTCAACCATCGGCGCGGTTGACACAGTTAGGTGCTGCGACTGCAACACGCAAACGCCAAGTTGCCCGTCACGTTTCGAATTAGTGTGACCCTTTCCGAAATACGAATGAGCTGTTACCTTGGAGACAAGCCGAACGTCCCGTGCTGAGTTGTTCTGTGCTAAAGAACCACCATGAATAATATGTTTTTGTAAGAAATCTACATATCTCTCGCAAATGAAAAGTTTACCAGCCATAAATAAATCAGGCAGCAAAAGTATATGCACATTTTCCCCATTTTTTTGCAGAAAAACAATTGAGATTCGATAAGGAAAGGGAACAGTAAACAGACACAATGACAAATAATTTTCATAAGAAAAATACATATATTTCAAAGAACTCTAACTCTACCTGTTTTTAACTCATATCCAATAAATGGAAATCGGTGTAATTGTGACGTTTGTTCGTCTTTATTCTGCTCTTGTGCCAAATCTCAATCTAATATATTAACCAAAAACTGCTAAACTCCAATCGAGGACACGCAAGAACAAAATAGATTCTTTATTTATTATAACTTATAAAATATCTAATGCCGCTCTCCTTAGAATCCCAACCAAACTAACAATCTTAATTTATGACTTAAATAAGAAATTTATCTTACCAGTTAATTCATTCTTAATTCCACAACTCTCATCGACAGAACTACGCAGCTTAATAATTTTAGTAGAACTCTCTTCAATCCACAAAACTAACAGAACAATTTCAATCTCCAATCAACGATTTTTATCCTCTATCTCCTTTTCTTTTCCCATAAATTGCATATCATTAATATATCATTGCATCTAAATCACTTAACTTCTTTTATCTAGTTTACCTACTCATTTTGGTTGAGAAGAAATTGAAAATTTATGCAACTCAACTCGATAAAAAGTCTCCGAGGTTAGAAAATCGCGAACAGCCCACCGTCACATAATTACGGAGAAAAAAATTAGACGAGAGATTAAATAAAAAAAAAATCTATAAATGGTCTTTTGAATCTTTCTAGATTGCAGAAACATAAAAAAGTATTTCCTGGAGAAATAAAATCGAAAAATCTAAACTCCCTCCCTCCCTCCAAAAAAATTTAGTAATCGAAAGTTTAATAACCACTTTACATATCCGAACAGATTTGAATGGGGCATGATTTTAGAAAAAAAATGTACACCTGGCTAGATAAAACCACACGATTTAATAATATTATAGTTTAATAAAATAGATCTGAAAATATAGATAAAAATTGACAAAGTTTGAACTGAGATCCCCCAAGTCGAAATCACTCGAAGGCTCTTATGACATATTTTATTATTTTGAGCCATGGTCAAAGTAAAAATTTAAATAAAGACACAGATGTAAAATCTCATTAATTTAACCAAGTTTTTGAGTTTTTTTTTTGATAAAAAAGAACGCGCATTACAAAATTTAAATACAATGGCAAACGATGTGTCAGTAATCTAGAATCAAAATGTAGATCTTTGTAAAAGGTTAGTTTCATACACGCAAACCTTATTTTACGAAAATGTTTAAGACTTAGGTGTGGAATCTTGTGCAATATTATATCTGTTTAATAAACATGAATTTAACCAGAAAATTTGATAAAGTTGCTCCACTAAAACAAGTTTCTGAGCGAATTTTGCAAGAAGAAAGAAAAGTGTGCAACAACACTCTTCGTTACCAAGATAATAAGAGAAATCCTGAAGGCCCATAAGCCTTTTCTCATGGAAGCAACTGATTAATGAGTATGTTTCAAGCGCACGTATGAGGCACGTTGGACCCTGTTTGCATGACGTTGCCAAATTGAGCTTTTAAATGGCATCGGAGATTTGGCCTTTCGCTCCGGCAGCATGATCGTGAATTCTTGCGAAAGCTTCCATTGCGAGTAAATTGAGTTTTCCCGCGGATTCTGCGCAAACAAAATGGAAATTTGTGTTCCTCCGCGGACGTGTGTGTGACTTGAATTCTGAGTGAACTCATTTCCTCCGCGCAATTAGATGCCGACGAGCAGTCAACGTTACGATGGATGTTGCAGTTAGGTCCAAATTAACGGTTTATAGAATACTGCGAATTAAAGTAACAAGGATTGTTAATATCCAGAGCGCTGGAAAATTCCAGTATAGTTTGTAAATGGCATAATTTTTGCTCTGAATTGAGGGACAACGAAAACTTGTTTTAGAAGCATGGAACAACTGTAACATTGTTTGAGTGATTGTTACGAAGAGTTTCGGAAAGCTTTCATTTTGTTTACTGACTATCTTGTACCTTATTTTGCCAAAGCTTTTTTTTTTTTTTTTTTTTGATAAATTAATTTTAACAAACATTGCAAAGGTTTCAATTTAGCATGGAATAAGAATTTTGCAAGTTGATATATATCGGAAGTTTTGAGATGACACCATAACTCAAATTCATCAAAAATCAATGTAATTTCGATGTAATCATTAAATATAGTTTTTACGTTCTTCGAATATGAATTTTTAAGATAAAAATTCTGTAAGCATATTCTTGATTTTAAATCATCAAATATTTTTCAATTATGGTCGCTGTGTTGAAAATCATGGCCAACAATTTACATAAGTTTGAGTTTCTACAGGTAATAAAGCGAAAAAAAAAATTAGTTCATTCGTGATATGTTCACCTTTATTATATCATAAAATCTATTTCGTCAGTTAACGATTCAAAAATATTTGAATACAATGTTTCTCGATCACAGGCCATCATAGCCTGCTAATAAGATTGCAGCTAACAGATTGATTGAATGCTTCATTAACATCACGATGGCAACGGACCTAATTATTTTGAGCCACAAGTGATGAGAACAACATCTGAGATCATGAGTCAGAATTCTAAATTTGCCAATTATTACTGTTCGAAGAAATAAGATGACAAAAATGAAATTGAATTGAACTCCGAAATCATCACTTGGTTTGATTGATTGTTTAAAAACATCGAATTTAGCAGCAACATGATCTCGTCATTTTGAATCTCAGTCAAGCAACGAGGACGACACTCTTCTCCAAACTTCCACACCATGCCATGGGAGTTGGAGTGAGTGAGTGAGTGAGAGAATGAATGTAAAGTCTATTGGCGCAAGAGCCAGATATGGCTACGCTGCAAAAAACAAGATTAAACTGTGATCTAGACGTGAAGTTGAAAAAAAGGTAAGAATGGATGACAAGAAGGAGGGTCGAAAATAGAGAAGGATCGCTAGGGTATCCCGGGAGTGCGTCACCCGTGTTTACCAAAGACAGTAAACCCCATGGGAAAGAAAAAGATCATTAAGGTGCCTCGGCCATGGGAGTTGAAATATTGTGCATAAGTCCTACTGTATGACGGGTCTTCAGTGACGTCAGGCTCGAATCCACGACTCGACGGAAACAACGCTGGTCCTCATCTCGCGACCATAACCACTCTGTTACCGCGGCGGCATCATCTCGTGGAAGACGGAGAGGAAAAATAATTAGCTCAGGTGTCCACCAAGAATGGTTTGTCAAGAATATACTGCAATGTTGATTAAATAAAAAAAATAAATGGAAATTCATTTAAAAATATTTACAAAGCCTTCAGTTCTCTCCAAGTTCATAAAAATAATAGTTATACTTCACATAAAAGAAACTGGGTCAAATTATGAATTTAAAAAAAAAAATTCCACAAATCTTCTAAATCCATTCGCAATAAGTAATTCAACTCAGAAGCAACGTACTTTAACACAAACAGTATATTTTCAGAATGCGTCCCTATCTACAAACACAGATATTATCCACTGCATCTCTCATACCATGAATTCCGTCTCGAAACATTGCCAAAATAATTTGCGTGTGCCTTAATTTCTTACCACTTCTTTTGTGCACCTGATTCCTCGCGTGGTTGAGGGACATCTAATGGCGTCTCATTTCGTCTCTCATCAGAAGAAGCCGTGTCACTCCATCTCTTTCATCTTCATCCTAATTTGTGACTTTTCTTTCCTCCCAGTCTCTTCCTTTCTCCCTCGCAGTTTCATATACATTAATTCCAAGCCTTCCTTATTCAAGATCCTTCATTTATTTCGGGAGACTTTCATGTGTGTTATTTCATTCAGTCTCTCTCTATCTCTTTGGAGCACTTAGTAGTTGTTAATGATTTTGTTGCGAGATAGAATGTAGCCATGATTCGAGATTTTATTCTTCTGCTTTGTGATGGCATTAAATTAAGATTTATGATATTTTGTTCTGGGTGGCATGCTTTTAGAGACGTGGAGAGTGTAATCGTGTTTATGAATTAAGAAGAGTAAATGTGTGTGGTTTAATACTGGGCGGACGAGATTAATGAAATTACAATTTTCATATTATATGCGTTTTTGTAGAAGTTTAATTGCAGATGAAGTAGGCTTATGAAAACATTATATATATATATATATATATATATATATATATATATATATATATAT
>BMAW01014000.1:2001317-2019937 GCA_019974015.1 Nephila pilipes
TATATATATATATATATATATATATATATATATATATATATATATATATATATGATCAATTTTATAAGAATATAAGAAAAGTGTTGTAGTACTAACTTAAGATGAAAATACGAAAGGAATATTTTATTTAATGAACAGTAATACACGCTAGTAATTGTTGGTAGAGTATTTGTCGCTCGAATATCCGTCAAGGTCACACGTGTGCGAGCAATATTTGGTATCTTTGTGACAATATCCAATCAAGCTGCTGTTAAGAAATATTTACCAATGATACTGTAAATAAACAATGCTTATTTGTTGCATTTGTGTGACTCAATGCGTTTATTATGTGTATGCATTTCTAACCCCCCCCCCCAAATAAAATGCTCATACGAAGCGTTTTTTCTCCCAGCCTAAAGTTTATCCCATGAGTTCTAAAGCACTCTATACACAAGAATGATATATACCAATCTTTTAATTATATATTAGTGTGTCATAATTAGTTTTTAAAAAGGAAAAAAAAAGAAAAAAAAAACAGGAAAGAAGGTCGAAGCAAGAGAAAGCAGTGCAAGCAATTAAAGGAAATATTTATTTAAAAAGCATTAACAAAGTAATTAGCGATATTTTATATTATTTTTTTGAAAAAAACAAGCATATAATTTAATACATTCTCATAAACATCTTTCTCACTAATATTTCAAAAGTATATCACATTCCTTAAGAAATCGTAGCGTATCTGTTTTTTTCCTCTATTTCTATTCATCATTCATTAGACTGTAAAATATTCTTTCAAATATGTGTATTTATTTTCAAAAGTTTTCACTATAATTGTTAACATTTAAATATAAATTATCTCCAAAACGTGCGCCATCGTTATGCAAAACATCAAAAACGATAAAAAGTTATCTAACTGAATTCCAAATTTTGAACATATTTTTCAAACAGCCGTCTTGACAAAAGAATTAAATGTAATCCCATATTAACTGTTGACATTTTAAACACAAACTATAAAAGAAAACGGCTAGAATCTTTGAAGATAAAAAAAAAAAAAAAAAAAAAAGCCGTAACAAAAAGCGCGAAAAAATAGAAGCAAAACAATACAATTCACATAAATTACCTAAAAAGTACAAATATTTGAGCAACTGAATCATTGTATACACAACTTTCTATTGCCTGAAGAAAACAAAAAAAGGTTAAAACCACGACCATAAACCATATGACTATCCTAGACACACACCGAAAAGCTCAAATACAAAAACCGTTCTCTACTAAAATCCTCTTTTATCCCCTTTTAGAGACAGGATACTGAGGGGGGACTATAAATTGGGGCCTATTAAGCATTTTATTGCTTGTTTCTTTCCCTCGACTTTGCTGCCATGGTCTATAAAACGTGACCACTAGCAGCAGTGGTAAACCCCCCAACAAACTCTCAGTTTAGAGTATACTTTGGACTTTAACGGATGGTTTTATAGAGAAAAAAATATTTTAAAAGGGTTTTAAGATTGTCGCCCATAACGCACATACAGAAGATGACAAATTTCTTTTTGAAGAATGCGTTATTATGAGACGGATTTCCAAAATTTAAGGGTAAAAAAAAGAGTACATTTAGAATCCTTTAAATGTTCCCTTCTCCAAGAAAAACTCTCAGAGGTGAAAAATAATGTAAAATTCCATACTACTGATTCAACACATAATTTAGACAGAATGATTTAAAATGTTTGGAGGTGAAATAGTCAAAGTCGCTACATCGTGTACGGGGACTTTCATGTCGAGCTGCAGATTCGAGTCCTGATTGCAATTTAGAGAGCAATGAACGCAACAGAGGATAATACACATTAAATGGAACTGGGCCTCAAAGTTCTTTAGTAGCATGGAAATGGTTCAAAAAGTACCTGTTTGTGAAGATAAGTGACGTTCTTAAGAAATGTTAGTGTTGCTATTGTGAACTCCTATCTCATGAACGACGCCAAAGCATATCTAACTTTGATTTATTAGTTTGTTTTGATTTAACAACCATTTGATGATCGATTAAAATTTAATTGCGGCCGTGACGTGTTGTCGTCCTTTTGAATCCAATTATCACCATCGATGAAACTTGGAATCATCAATATACTTGAAATCAAGAACCAATAAAAAAAATTGGTTGTTTCGGGTGAATCTGCTTCAAAGTAGGCAATGACTGTCTCATCGGCGGAAAAATTATAGGAACGATTTTTTTTAGATGCGCAAAAGTTGTCACATTCACGTCCTCCTGAGAGAAGAGGGAGGGGGGGGATTACCGTTTGATCATAAAAGTTACCCCGATCCTCTTCCCCATTCCAAACATGGGTACCTTTCAAATCAACCTCGCATGAAACAAAATTTAGGAGAGCAAGAGGAATCAGCCCAGGCGTCGATTTGTCATTGAACTGTGTTCGAAACTAATATTTTCGTCAACAATATCCATCATGTAACATCTGGTTCGATGTTAATTTAATCAATCAAGGAGAGGTTCATATTAAAATTTTCTTTTCAATTTTTAATCTCATAAGTTTTTATCCATAAAAAACACATAAATCCAAATGAAAACCGTAATACACATAGTAAAGAAATGGGAATTATCGTCACTTATGCATGGATAATTACAACGAATAGAGATGTAAAATTAAGTCAAAATTCCTCAAGAAATTAAACCGGTGGAGATCTCAAGTTATACAACACAATATATACAGCTATATGTGTGTAATTCGTTCATAAACAATATTCTTATTTTGTAAAGGAAACTGTAATTTTTTTTCAAACAAAACTGTAGAAGATAACTGAATCCTCGGGGAAAAAAGCTTATTCACTCAGAACATTATGGACACTATTCATCAATATGCTTCAGTATTGCAATGTTTTCACGTGATTGTACACTTAGTCTTTCAATTTAAAATTAATTTTTTTCATAAAATAGAAGAAAGAGATATACAGACGAGGCTTTAAAACTTATTTTTCATTTTCTCATTACACACACACACGCGCGCGCGCGCACGTACGCACACACACACACACACACACACACATATATATATATATATATATGCAATATTTAAAGTGAAAGTTGTTTCCAACGATCAGTAGATTGGTTGCAATTAATACAACACGAAGCTGGACGACGGACTTTGTAATTTCAAACTGTCAAACGGCTCGGATGACACCTGAGAAGGAATCTTACTTCCATGGAACATGAGAACTTTTGAGACTCGACAGATTTCACGTGCATCAGCGCCTTTAGACCGTGATCTTCGGAAATAGTTTCTGACAAACTTAATTAATTAGAAGCGATACGATAAACACGGTCTAATGGGGAAGTAAAGTAATGTAATTTGACATGAAAGTACCCAATGGTACTTTTGCACTACGCGCAGCTAATGGGCGAGACATAGAGCAGACATAGGTCCCATCCGAGTATCGGGGTAGAAGCCACGTCTGTACTAAGCGAGTTTTACGTCGCGAAAAAATGCGCCTACATAAATCCACCATAACAAACGCAATCCAAAGAGAATTTACTCGAACAATTCACTTTAAAAGTTTTTTTTTTTTTTTGTAACTGACATAAACATTATGAAAAGTTACTGACGATTATTCTTTTTTTGTGTGAGCAATAAAAAATTAATAACAGTTTCCAAAAGAAAGTAAAAAGTTAACATATTACGGATCATGCACCTCGAAAACTTCCCTTTCTTTTAATTACATAACTACAATCAATGGAAAGGATAAAAAAAAACATTCAGTAAAACTGAACATGTTTGCTTTAATAGAGTATAAATGACCCAAACTGTGCGTGCGAGCCTCCGTATGCACGATATTTCGTATGTGAAGTTGTCGTCCGTACAGGAAAACATTGTCCGGCTACTGTTGTGGAGAAAAGAGGCCTTCAGTGGTTGATGGTTTTGAAAACCGCTCTTCAATTAGATGAACATGAGAAATGTACTTTTCCACGTAGGCTTTCGACATCGCCATTGAGAAAGAGGGCAAAGCTGGGCTATCTGGGTTGATTGAGAGAGAGCATAAAAGAAAAGAGTTGCTGCGCATGTAAGTCGCGTAATCACTGCGTTTTAGAGGAAATCGACATGTTTTGTGGGTTGTGATTTTCTATGCAGTTTGTTTGCATGGTTTTTGATGGTTGTCTCTGAAGGCATTGTTACGATGCATAATTTTCAGCCATTCATGATTCAAATCTTTTATCGTTATTGCGGCCAAATATATACTTCTTATTTTGTTTATTATACTTTAAATTACATACTGAGAGAAATATTCCATACTGTTATCTACATCTAAAGTGCTTTTGAATTTATTTCGATTCTTCTTATTTGTTATGTATGTTCAACAACTGATACAATAATCGTTATAAATGAAACGAATATTTGCAATGTTTTTTGATTAAGTTAGAAAATTTCAAGCAAAAATTACTTTATGATCAATACTTTACGAAATTTACTGTAAAAACAATTTTAAATAAAATTCATCTACTCCATTTTGTTGACAATAAAAAAAAACACGATATTCCTTTATTCAATACATTTCACATTTCATGCATATTTTTGTCTATTAAAAGCACCGATTTATTGACTGTCAGCGCGTTATATTTATACCTCTATGAACTTCATGTAAAATTTCCATACATATATAAATGCAATTATATGCAAAATTTCTCCCAAGTGTTATATTTATTTGGCAATAATTTTGTCTCTAGTCTCTTAATTTTTTTTTTGTCAATAAATACTTTTAACTAATTTATTACAATCTTCACTCAATGAATAAAATTTCATAGAACAAACTTATCAGTTAAAATAGTTGACTTTTTAAAATTTTAAATTACATATTTTTATCGAAATTCACTAAGGTTATCTAAAAGCGATCTTAATCCTCTTGCATAAAATAATCAATTTAAAAATTAAATAATAATAATAAAACGAAACTAGGTTTAACCTGGGCCTTGGATGATTGCTTCGTTGAAATGAATGTTAATGTCGTAAATATTAATATTTTTTCTTTAAATCCTTACAAATATACTTGTAAGCAATTTAAACAGCTCGTTTATATACATTATGACTGTTTTACATAAAAGCGCCCAAAACTGAAAGAGTTGTTCATGTAGTAAAAGCACCACTATTTACAATCATATTCAAAGTATACTAATTTAATGAGAGCAGTATATATTTTAACATACCATACATTTTTAATCAAATAAGAATATTTTTTTCCTCTACGTAATATGTATCATATTTCATTTCAAACATTTAACACAGTAAGTTAAAAATACCCTTATGCACTCAAAATTTTGCTACTTCACTGAAAGTTTCTAAAATTTAAAGGTATACTATGCTAAATGAGTATATGTATGATATAATCACAAACTTACGGGAATATTTGGACATTTTTATATCTGAGAAAATAGCTCTTGTTTTTTTAACCAGACTTTAATAGTTCCGATTAGCTACCGCATTGATACGATGACTCTCTGCATACAACACTAAGTATTTTGAAATTGCTCACATACATCACACATATCTCCTCACCAGACATCAAATCACGCTAAAAACTACTGGTTAATCGCAGTACTCGAAGAGAAAAGGAAAAAAAAAACATATTCCAAACCTATTCATCTACAACTTCGATGAAGGCAACTAGCGAGCGTCGTCTCTGGAGGTTCCCACACAGAAGATTGAAAAGGTGGGGGAGGGAAAAACAAGAAGCCCCTCTTGATTAACCTCGTCTTACAAAGGGTATCTTTGTTCGCGGATCTCGACCCGTTCCCAGAGCACGAGGCCGAACGTGCTGGAGAGGCAGATTTCGTTTGGTACGAGTGTCATTCCTCGCCTGGTGACGGAGACGGAACCCGATCCACTTGATGGCGCGGGAAATTACAAGTGGTTTACCAGCGGGGATATCTGGGCAGACGCCTTCTGCCCCCATCAAAGAGACGGGAATTTAATGGATAGTTAATCTCTGGTTTCGATTTAGGGGTGGTTAGGATCTGTCGATTGTTTGTTAAGCTAAAGTTGAATTGGAATGCGGAGGAATTAGAACATGCCAACGGTGGAGAAGATTTGGAAAGAGGATTATCACAGCTATTTGTGCCCGGTTAAATACTGAAAATAAAGTTTGGTTCTTAATAATCTTCTCCAGCGATTCTTTTTTAATTAAACTTTATTATTTTTACAAAACAAGAATAATTAATTCCTACAACATTTAATAGAAATTACTTATTTTTTTAAAAAGGATGACTGAGGCATTGAAATAATTAGCAAAAATTGAAACCAAATAATTATGATGTTACAGGAGGGAGTGGAGTCTCTTGTCATTAAAGATTTAAAATTTTGTACTTGTTTGTTTACTTCGAATTTACTCACCAATGCTTGAAATATACCAATCTATTAATTAAAAAAACAGAGAGTACAATTTGATTTCTTCACTTAAAAAATAATAAAAAAATTCTCATCATCATCAACAAATTCTCATAACTATTAAATAAAAAAAATATTTAATGTCAGGTATATAATAAGCAATCTTTCACTAATGTAGATTTTGCGAAATCCTTTTTTTTTCATCACGCATTAAGAATTTAAATTTTATTATATTATCTTCTCATAATTATGAAAAAAAAAAAAAACGTAATAATCACGCTGTTACTACAAAAAAATTTTCATACATTTTGCAAGCATTTTACAGAATCGCGTGTTAGGAGAGGGAGGGTACCAGCTCAGGTGTCGTCCTCGTCACTCGGACAAGGTTTAAAATTACGAGATCCGTCTCCAATAGTCCTCGGGTTTCTTCTGGAGCGACATTAATGAAACCGAACCAAGCAGAATCACGTGAGGCATGCACCCCTGCGCATTCAAACATTTATAATCAGATATAAAAGTATTCGCGTATAATAAGTTCTGTTAACATAAAAGACATTTTAACGCTGTTATCCAGGGTGGTCGACTAAATAACTAGGAGCCAGTGAGAAGTCCCAGAAAGTCCGCCATCACGTGACTGGAAAAATAAAAGATTCCTCCATTCGGGGATTATTTAAACTGCTTACTTTATCCAAAAATTCTGCGCAAGGGAAATTGATGCCGAAGAACCATACGCTTAAACTAACAAAGGGCCAAGGATACCTTATCGCTAAATAAGCAAAGCCTTATCTCCGTTAGTGACAGTCCGTTTACTCTGGGAGTCACGTTGCTTTGATAATGCTGTCCCCCATCGTACACAATCCGAACTGAGAGCTAGGTAAATTTATACTCATTAACCCCTGCCAGCCGAATATAAGCGATTATTCTTGATAAAGGGATCTTCTCTTATTGCAAAATCCCGGGGACTTTGCATTGGAAGCTTACTAATGTCTACAAGAATTCACAACACTCGAGATCAATTACTCGGCGAGGCCTTCACCGGAAGAATTCTTTAGTTAAATATTTGTACTTTCCTTCTCTTGTTGATAGAGGAATAAATGCAATTTATTTAAGAAAGATTTCGCCTCAGAGTCAAACGGAAGACATGTTTAATTAGCGAAAGTTCAATCCAACTACGAAAACATAATGGAGGAAGCGTCCGGATAAAATGCCACTCGGTTGAAGAGTGGACAAATAAGGGGGATTTGCCGAGTGTAAATATTGAAATTATGAACTTCTGAGGAATGGATAATATTTGGTGACTTTTAAGTTAATCACATTAAATAGTAACCGAAAGCATTATGTAAATCGATACGTTGGGGGGTACGTAAACAGAAGAAATATAGCAAAAATATTCCCATTTATAATTCAAATTCTGTGTTTGGGGTTCGTTACGTCAAATCAATCGTAATAATAACAAATGAAGTGGCTTATCATCGAGCTACGAGATAATTTTAAACTTAGAAGGGTTTCACATCCAAAAACATCTGAAAACAAATAATTCCTTTCACAAAGAGGTTTACCTCTAAAACCATTTAAATAATCAAATATGACATCGGTATCACTATAAAATTAAATAATTCTAACTGCCTAAAGTACAGAATAAACTGCATATGCTCCAATAAAGGTATACATCGACGATAAAAAAAGATTTATTATTGAAATTAAACAATTGAAAGTCTCTTCAACCTAAAACAGAATTCAAGATTATAAATATTATTATATCTTACGTTCTTGAAAAGCAGTATTCACTAGTTCCCACTAAAGTTATCAGTAAAAGAAAATATTAAAGAAATTTTAAGTTCATTTCCTTAGGTTAAAGACAATAAAAAAAGAAACAGAGAAGATTTTCTTTCCGATAAAATTTAAAATTAAAAATAATTATTTAAATGACACATCAGCCAAAACATTGATATCTCCGATAGAATGGCGGCAGATCAAATCCTTCAGCAAAATGTATGCATAAGAATCACATCACACGTACCTCGTTTCATCAAACACAAATGAGACAGCATCAAGCCCACATCACATCAATTGGAAGGTTTTCATGACGAATCAATTCACCGGAATCAAAAGAAAATATATTAAGGAAACCCATCTCAGCCTGGTAGAAAAACCTTTCAATACAGACACCCACAATGACTCTGATACTACAAGATACAAAGAGAAGGTAAAAAAAAATCAAACCACTTCACGTAAATCGATGCTCAGAAAAAGAAGTCTCCACAAATTACTTTTGATTTTCTTGATTCGATTCCTGTCTACCTTCAGCACTTTCATTTTGCTTTTCCTTTGCACACACACAAACATGCATTACCGATTTCAAGCCCATACCCAGTGGGCCGCCATGCGTAAAACTTGTTCTGCCGAATTCAAACTCTTGCTGCGTGCTCAATGGAGCTAAGAGCATTTTGGAGAAAAGGTACGTGAAAAGACAACAAAATGTAAAAGAGGGAGGCACCAAGGGAGTGAGTGGAGAGAAGTGGATCCCAGAGAAAAGTTCTTGGCTAAGTCTGGAAAACGTCTTCTCGAGTTTTGGAAGAAGTGTCGAGATATGTGCGTGCGGCTTCTTTGAAAGAACTCTTGTCCTTCCGTCTTAAAGAAGGAAGAAGGATAGGGATCTAGCAGCTGGAGTTTAGGATGCGTTTTCACATTCTTTCTATGACGCGGTTTTTCGTGGGTTGGGAAATATTTATGAAGATACGTAAAGAGAAAATGGCATTATATATTTCGAAGAAAGGTACATTTTAAATCTATGCAGAGAAAAATATTCATTTGAAAAACTTTTCGTATTTTGATCTAAAATTAAAATACTGAGATTGATCTAAGACATTTTACATCTTTAGAAATGTTTTTGAAAATGTATTGCAAACACAATATATCGCGGCTCGTAATATTCGTGTTTCCCAACAAAAATTGTTTTTTTTTTTTTGGGGGGGGGGAATTCTGTTCATTGTTTGCAATGAATTCTACAAATTTTCAAACTATTAAGTTTTAAATACTAGAAATCATTGAGCAGTATAAACATTTCAGGAGATAATTAGCTCATTTTAAAGTAGTAAGCTGTTGAATGTGAATCGTTTTTTCCTATTCTAAATTACTCGGACTTCATATCACAAGGGCACACGATTTCGTAAAATGAACACATTGTAAATTTAAATGAAGACGATCGTAAGCAAAAACTAATTACAAGGATAAATTAAACTTCAAATAAAATACATATTTCTCAGAACCTTTTTCTAGGAGTAATAACTGTCGAAATTGAGTTCGTATAATCTCATATTCTCTACTCAAAACAGTGAATCAACCATTTTACAAAACCACAACTTGCAGCAAAATCTAGCACAAACTGAAACTTTTCGCCACTGTTGCCAAATCCGACTTGCAAGGATTTCAGATGGGATAGTTAAGTAGTAATAAAAATATTGATCCGCAACTAAATACAAATATTATTTATGAAATTATTTGATTTAATTATAAAAGCATATTGTATGGTAGTAAATATGTTTTGGCTATTATATATCAGAAAATTGCTAGAAATAGTTTTTAATTCGGTGTTGCCGAATCAGTTTTAATACTTGCAATGCTGTCGCCATTATACTGAGGCACGCGCTGGGGGGAAAAAAAGAAAAAGCAGAAACGCACTAGAAAATAACAAGTTTCTGCATTTATTGGAGGATGTTTAAAGTTAACTTTCTGAAAAACTACACACGCACCACTTTTTACATATATATTGTAGTTTATACAAATCCCTCAAGTGTACCAGTTATAGGTTTTCTCAGAGTTTTTCTTTTCTGAAACGAAGCAGAGAATGATGGCTGGAAAAACACCCAATAGGCTGCCGAAAATTTAGTTGATGACTTGTTAGGGAAATTCGCACGAGCTCAGTTAGTTATAATATCAGTTAAAAGTACATCTGTTAATCTATTTTCAAAAAAATTAAGTGCTGAAATCGAGCATTCGCAACAAAATGAAAAGTACCGAAATTTGAGATTAATCTCAAAACACATTTTTTGGTTTTAGGATATTTCTGTTCCCGAAGATGGTTTCCCAAATTCAATAGTTTAACCAACGTTTTATCTTGGAAAAACTGTCTAGGGAAAAAATTCACAAAATAGTGTCATTTTGATAAAAAATGAAGCGCAACCTAGGGAAATTTTTCAATATCCATCTGGCAACTTTGAATAAATGGCTGTTTAAATTATCCCTTTCTGAAACGTGACTTCCAAAGTCAGTTTCTGACCACCTCTATATATAGGGCCAAAATTTCATAAGAATCAAACATACCCTGCTTTCATGCTTATGAGTGGTTTCAAAGTTCCTCTTAGTAGATATACATTTTCTTATTACCAAAGTAATTACATTTTTCCTCCCTCCCCCATTTCATTACTAATAATAATTTAGAATCTAACTCTTGCACAAAGTTTTGATGATAATAATTGTCAAAATAGCACATATATTAAGTTAAAAAAACCCAAATTTTTCGCAAAGATCATATTTTTTTCGTATTTAAGGCACCTGCCATTTTGATTTCATCTGCTTAATGTTAATCCTATGGAATTTCGACTTGAAATTCTCCCATCTCTACTATTTGATCTATTTGAATGCAATAAAGTGCATCTGAAAGAGCAAAAAATAATGAATGCTTCTGTGGAATTACTTTTTTCCTCCGATTTTTAAAAATATTTAAAAATATTCTTTACAGACCGGAAAACTCAAAAACGAGTAATTAAAATAAGAATAAAAATATTCTTAAAATTTTTTTAAAAAAAGTAATTCCACAGAAGCATTCATTATTTTTTGCTCTTTCAGATGCATTTCATTGCATTCAAATAGGTCAAATAGTAAAGATGTGAGAATTAAAGTCGAAATTCCATAAGATTAACATTACGTCCACGAAATCAAAATGGCGGGTAGGCGGGAGCCTTAATATGAAAATCTAATAATGTTGTATCTAATATGATTTCAGAAACTCGTGAGCATTGATTTAAGGGGCGATAGAAACAATCTAAACAAGTAATTTTCACCATCCAATGCATGGCGGAGAGCAAGCGGTGAACCGCTAGATGGCGCTGTAATGGAAAGCATAAGACGTTAGCTTTCTTACACATCGTCATTACTACCGTGGATTTAAGGAGGCATGGCGACCGCCATGCCTTCTGAAAATGACGGATGTGATGGTAGAAATGACGGATGCGTAAGAAAACGTGTGCTTTATGATTTTCATTTCAACGTCATCTAGCGGTTCACTGCTTCCCATCCGCCTTTGTATCGTATGATGAAAATTGCTTGCTTAGATGTTTTCTATCGCCCCTTAAATCCATGCTCATGAATTTCGAAACACCCTTTCTAATGACTACTTTTTTTTTACATATTTTAACTGAAGTATAATCCCTACACAACAAATAATAGCTTCCATCTTCTGGACCTGCTATGTAAGTATTAAAGTAGAATTTGTAAGAAAAGCAATGCAGCTCACAATTTTATTTTTCACTTGCAAAATAATATTTATATTGTTTTGTGAGATCGAATTCAATTTTAAGCAGAGCGATTTGCTACTCCCCCTCCCCTTTCAAAATGAAAACACAGGTGTGATCTTTTCTCTTGAAAAATACCAAATGTATGGGAACACGCATATTTTTTTTTTTTTTTTCGTTCCACTCAAAACATTTCCCTCTCTCAAAAGAAGTAACAATGGTTCACGTTCCGACGCAACACAAATATTTTATATCGGTTATTGTAACTTTTCTTTCATTCGTTTCGAGCAAGACCGCTTTTCCTAAGGAAAACTTGTAATGCTTGTTTAAATTTATCAAATCAGCTTTTATCGCATTTATTACAATTAATTCATATGTTTTTTTAATTCAAATTAAATTACTATAAATCTCCTACTTTTCAGTTTTAAAGATCAATTAAAAGAAATATCTGCCTTAAAAATGTTAATCATACCATATAAAAGTAAATTCTATGTTCTAAGTTACAGATAAATTTAAACATGAAATAACATTTTGAAATATAAAGCAATATAATATGCCTAAACAATATGAAAATAATATGGAATATAATGCAAAATAATATGTCAGGAATGTTTCAATTGAATCATAAGATCGTGAGAGCAATTTTTTTAAAGGGCTTTACTCTCAAAATATTAAGCAACTAATTAAAATATGCAAGATTTGATAATTTATTCCAACAAAACGATGGAAGTGTTACTATTAACTCATAAAATGACACTTCCCGTAAAGATTTACGAGTAATGTCTTTAAATAAAATGTAATATAAAGTTGCGTGTCTTTCAAAATTAGCAATTCATCTTCTTTTCCTATTAACAAAAGAAAATATTTTTTTAAAAAAGAAATAAAATGACGGAAAAAGAATTACGAAGGAAGTTTTTAAAAAAATTCAAATGTTATTTTAAATTAATAAAGAACGAAATGTACTATTATTTTTACAACAACAAATATCTAGAACGAATCAACAATCTTATAATATTTGGAAATATTCAGCTCAAATTTATTTTTATAAAAGAAAAACTAACACTTAAGTAAATTAGAACATTTCTTTTAAAAAAATTTATTACTGACATAAATCAGAACGTTTTCAGTATAGAAAATAGAATGATTTTTAGTACCTTTTTTTACAGTTAATTCTATCTCTTCATTTAATTTTATAGATGTGATTATATACATTTTTTGCTGTTGTTTAGAGTAAATTAATTTGCCCTGGTACATGAAATATTGACAATAAACAAGTGTTATTCAAACGTTTCTCACTTATTATAAGATAAAAAAAATTTTAAGTTAATATTCTTCTATTAATTTAACTACAATCTCGTCTACCAACAAATAAGAGAGTAAATTATTAAGCTATATGGAAATCGTTCAGAACAATTACTTATCTAATGAAATATAAATCGGAAATAAAACACAGCCTTTGTTACTAATATGAAACAAATTTCGTAAGAATCATGTTTTTACGACATATTTTTTACTGCATTCATTGATTTCGAAATACAATAATTTCCTTTCACTATTTAAGAGAGAGTGTGAGAAATAATTTTTTTCTACTCGAAATAAAAACCTACTTAAAACAGTAGCTGAATGAGTTTCTTCCCACATTTTCACTGAGCTACGTTTCTTTCTCATTTTTTTATTTTATTCTGTCACAGCTCAGTGAACGTCAATTGACTCTCTTTACATAGATAAGTTATGTTCTGGTTCTTGACCCACTAGAAGCAATAATTTAATATACGTGGGTGAAACCCTTTTTACATACGATTACGCACGTGATTCATTAAAATTCAGAGGTATAAACAGCCTCATTGAGAAAATTATTTTTTAAAAAAAGAGATATGTCTGTGACAAATGCGAAAATATTTTGCAATTGATATAGTATTCAACATTAAATGAACAAAATGGCTTTTCTATAAGGAAACAAAAGTTCTCTTATTTCATGTCAAATAATAATTTTTTAAAATAAACATTGTTGTACGATATCATATCTAATTCATTACTCTAAAATTAGTAAATTAGAAATGGTTTTGAGCAACTACTAATAAATTCTAACTTAATACTAAAGAAATATGAGGTTTAACAGAATACTTCAGTATTACCTTGCAACTGGTTTTAATGATAAGAAAACGAGAATGTTTATGAAGAAAAATATAAAATACAATGATACATTTATCTATGTCTAACATTTATGTATGAGTGATATTTCAAACTTTGATGATCGATATCGAAACTGACTGGATTATCAGTTTTATGAATTTTGTTAGTTGAAAGAGAATTAGTTGACATCAAAATTTCAAATGCCGCTCAAGAAAATATTTTGAATGATTCAAGGAGGAATAGCAGATTATTTCAGTTCGTAAACAAAGAACCGCGCCCGTTTTGACAGCTGTCAAATTCGCATGAAACATTGAACTTTTCAATAACTGAACATTGTCATTACCATTGTAACTTATCAATCATTATAAAATCTTTTTTTTTTTTTTTTTTTTTTTAACTAAATCGAAGATCATTTCCTTTTCAAAATATTGCATTTTTTTTTCACGAGCTTGACATAGATCAAGACTTGATTTACATACATATTATAATTGAATATTATTTGAGAGAATAAAAATCAAACTAAAAGTTGATGATTAATGCTATATTGCGTATTTTTCATTTCTTCTCGTTTTCTCACTGTTTTATTGACCATATAAATCTACACTGGATATTTTTTTGGGATTAAATTTAAAAATCAAAACTGGTAAAACTAGTGCTACTGCATTTTAAACGCAGTCGTTTTAACTTCCTGAAACTATTTAATATGATTAAATCAAGTGTCCTTTGAACAAAAAGCAGTATTAAAATTATTTATAAAGACGAAATATTGGGAAAGGTAAGCAAAATTTTAAATTTAAAACTTTTATCACAGAAAGAAGGAAAGTACTTTTTTAAGTATGCATTACAAAAGGAGAGCTTAATAATTTAAATTCATAAATGACCCAGTAAATGATGAAAATGGTTTTTCTATTTTGAATTTCCTATTATACGATGTGGCGTTAACAATCAATCCATAATTGTTTTTGATAGGTGTTAAAATCAATGAATGTAAAATGATATGGATTTTGAATATTTTTTTTTTCATTAAAAAACTGAAATAATTTACTGCTGGATATTCTTAACACTTGAATTAAATAAACATAAAAGAAAAATTTCTTTAAAAATTACCTATTAAAATATTTTCCATAATTTTAGTACATGGACTCAGTAACTTCCCAATAATAAGTCTCCCTTGCCACAACAAGAAAAACCTCTTAAGATATGGCTTATGGTGTAGATTACCTGGTGCTTGGTACAGTGCTTAAAAGCAAATTATTTCGTGATATGTCGATCATACACCCCTCTTTATGAGAGTATAAGAAATAGAGGAAATATTGAGAAAAGTACTGAACTAAAAATGTAAATAAAAATACTGAAGGGCCTTTTTCCTAGGAGAAAAAGGTACATTCAAATAGAACATTCAAATGGAACATTCAAATGGAACTTTTAGTGGGAGAAGGGGGAGTGTACTTCTGGGATGTTACGGTCAACCTATTTCGAAATTTTTGAAAAGAAAATATTAAAATCAGATACAATTTCTTTAGAATGTTGGACTAGTTGTGATATATATTCAATACATCTTGGACTAAGTTTCTAAACCATACACGTCTCTAATGAAGTCTTAGATTGTTATGCCAACTGGTTAGATAAACGAATTCAAAAATAAAAAGAACACCAATTCCAAGGCTGATAAATACACCAATGAAAATAAGTTAATTTCAAAGGAAGACAGTTCAAAATAATTTTTCCGTCCGATAAACTTTAAAAAGCCATTCTCAAAACCCCAAAGCCTAAAACAGAACTTTCACTTCCCGGAAAATGTCCAAGCCCCGACAAAACTCACTGGAGCGTGGCGTAATTGTTTGCACAAGATCATCTCCCTCTCCAAAGAAAACAAGACTCCAGCACTTAAGAGAGATCTTTGAGAGAAAGCAACACCCATCAATACATACAATACATTACGAAAATACTTAACGTCGCAGATCACTGAACTCCTAATCCCTAGATGGATCAAGATCAAAGCATTTTCTTTGAGCACTTTCCGACCAGACCAGTTACTTCAGACAAGCTCTTCCTCGCCTTCATCATCTCTGATATTTCTCACGTACTTCGTTGGAGCGAGACACTTTAAAGAGCAGTCACGTGTGGTCGACGTCCCCCTCTTACGTTTTAGGCTTCGCCCCAAAGGAAAATAGCCAACAAAACAGACCCTCACTGGCTAAGGAGACATCTATTGTTTGCGCCAGCGATCTTTGGGATCTATACCGCATCGATGAGTTCTTCCCTTCCTGCCAGTGAGATAAGAAATTGCCTACGTGAGACTTCGAAATATTGGTAAACCTCCTCCATCTATGACGGTTTTTTGTTTTCAGGTAGAAGCCTCCCCTTGCCGATATTTTTCTGTACTAAGAAAAATATCGGCAAGTACAATGACTTGTACAAGTTTCTGTGTACAAGTCATTGGTTCAATAGTGAACCAATGACTTGTACACAGAAACATGAATTTGTGACACTTTTCTTAAATTTGCATTCCAATTTCTAAAATATTTATTCTAAAGATATTGTTACAATAAAATAGCCCGTGACATAGTAAATGTATATACGTGGGTGGTTCAAAAAGAACACGCGTTAGAGATGGAGTAATTCGCTGTAGTATTCTGTCCGATTGTTATTTTTTTCCCTCTGGGAAGGCTATGAATGTGACTGCCTTCGCATCCCAAAAAATCGTCGCCCTAACTTTGCCGGCCGATGAGACCGTCTTCGCAGTCTTTGGAGCAGATTCACGGGAAGCAGCCAATTTTCTACTGTTCATTGATTTTCGGTGCTTATAATAATGAATCCAGGGCGATGTAAAATTTGCTTTTGCAACATTTAAAAGATGGCAGCACTCCAGCGGTAACACGTAGCACCAAAATGTCATAGAAAATCATCTGTCGTTCAAAAACAGGTAGCTTTTAAGCTATCCTTGTGAACTGAATTTGAGATACAAAATAATGACAAATTTCATCAAATTGTGGGGGTGGATCTAAAAACATCGAACGCGATATAATTTGTTGAAGAATTCCTCATTTCACTACGTTGGATGTCAGTCACCGATGAAACAAAATTTGGGAACTACCAATGAACGGCCTCACAATTTTTTTTTTTTTTTTTTGTAATTAGTAGTAATTGTGAAACAGTAATTCGAACACAGAAGGACGAAATTTGTGTGTGAAACAGTTAACACACACACACACACACACACACACACACACACATCTTTCTTAATTCCTACACAATAATTTAAAATGCATTTTATAATTAAAGACATGCATTTTTTAAATAAAAGTATACATCAAAATTCTTCAATTTGTAACATATAACTCAGAGATACAAATATATAAATAGAGGAATTAGTAGGGTATTAAAAACTTCTTTGGTTTGTAATGAATTATTCAAATGTTCTCTCTTTCAGAGAAAAGCAGCGAAAAGCATTAACTCAAGCATAAAAAATTAATTGGATCAGTTAATAAATGTTTTCCTTTTTATTTTAACATTTACATTTGTAATTCTTAATTTTTGCTAATATATGCAATAATTCATTGAAGTTTTTATTTTAATTTAAAAACTGTTTTTAAAAAAAATTTTGTATTTTGTAACACGAAACAAAAACTTGAGCGAAGAATATAAATCCGGGATATGAAACAGCGACTGCCCTTGAATTAAAACTTTCAGAGTATTTTAATTTACAAATTACCTTTGAAAAATATTCTGTGAGAGTATTTGAATTCAAAACTGTAGCTAGTGTACACCAATTAGCTGTTATATTAATTAATTAAAGAGAGACTACATTTTCTTCCTACATAACTACTACTCAACATACGCTAAGACTCTCTTAACAATCCATGCTTCATTTACAAAACGAAAAACTGACGCAACTAGATTTGAAAAATATCCTTCTCAATCCGTTATCCTCATATAATAGATCGAGAAGTTTGAAATAATTATGATACGAAAGAAATAAAATAATTCTAATAAAAGTTTTGTTCGTAAGAAATATTGTTTGCTAAAGGTTTGAATTTTTTCGAAATAAATAATAATTCAGTTTATTACGTATGAAAGATGCATAAATATACTTACATTATCCATCAAAACGTTAATGTATTCAATAAATTTTTTTTATCTAATTTAAAAAAAATTTACCATAAAAACTACCGTAAAGGTGAAAAAGTAGTTCATAATATAAATTAGTTTCTCAATAAGGAAAACCTTCAAGTTTACTGAATTCGAAATACATGGAATAAGAATGAATATGTGATTAAATTATCTGTAATCACTCGCTGAATTTATTAAACAATGCTTAGTATCACATTATTAAACTGAATTTTAATTGGCGAACATCAAATGGACGATACATGCAAATGCAAATATGAATTGAAACAGAATATCTTATTTGGCGTCTCATCCGATTCGCTAACATTTATTACAATTAATAGTCAAAGATAAGTCCTCTGAAATATTCAGATTATGTTCAATACATTCATTTGGCAAGCAATGTCGCATAAATGCCTGATTCTGATATTATACGAAGAAGCAGTCTTAATAATTGAGGTATTTATTTACTTGTATAAACCATTTGAAAGAAGAAACACGGTATGCATTATGT
>BMAW01014000.1:2019962-2107444 GCA_019974015.1 Nephila pilipes
GCTTTAAATTTAAATCTTTCTTATTTTATATTATACATGCATGTACGAAGATGTAAATAATGGAGTAATTTGAGCTCCCAATTATTGTATAATTCTTTTAAATAATCGTTTGTTGTGACCTAATTTATTTCTTAATCTAGGCTTTTCATACACTGAATGGTTAAAATGATTATTTGTCCTGATATTTTACACTTATTGAAAGAATAAATCATTAGCAGTAAAAATCATAGCAACTTAAAATTAACTAATTTGAAAACGATTGGAATAAATTAATTATTAAGTAAAAAGGGGGGACTTATAATTAACTATTTAGAATTCTTGAATGCATTAAACAATTAATTCTTTTGTATTTTTTCTGATACTACGAATTTTCAGAGCAGCAATGCTTTTCATTGTCACTATATAACGTTTTCTGTACATTAGAGGTGTTGTGATGGATTCTAAAAATCAAGCGAGATCGTTTCGGTGAATTGTTAAAAGCATACAAATTTATATACAATTATAAAACTAATTTATATTTCACATCACCGAAATGTTTTTAATAACATCACATCCGCAAAGTCTTCGTAAATATTAAAAAATTTATGATAAAAACATTAACGTTTTAGTTTAATATTTATCAAGTAAACACACTATGGATTTTTTACGGAAATTTGTATTTGTTGAACTATTCATTTGTTACTTAATGCAAAATAAGTCATTTAATAGTAACAATTATGGGAAAATAATCACTTATCGTTTGAAAAAAAAAACCGTTTTTACCATCTGACATACCACAAAGATCTCCACATAATTAGAATCAGAATACAAAGCCGGGTAGCAATCAATAAAGCGAAATTTAATCCAAATTTCAGGTTATTAATATTCGTGAAAGTAGTATTTGTTTACTATTACTATTGATTGCTAAGCGATAGCTGTCTATTCGAATGTGCACGGAATTCGACTATAACCACTCTTCACTATTCGGCAAACATTCGTGAGTTTCGATTGAATAAGTCCAGCGAATGTTAAATTCTCCTGTCATTTTGTATAGATTTACGTTCGGTGAGGGCACATGATAGCATGTGGTGATGGTATTATCTTAATTGGTAAAACAAATTTTGGAGTAACGAAACATCAGAGTTAAAAAAATTCTTGACCCCGTGGAACAATCAATATTGGATGCAGAACAGAAGTCGAAAAAAATGAACTGATAAAAAAAGATAAAAAAACATAAAAAAAGAAGAAAAGAACAATAAAAAAGCTAGATAAAAGATGACGAAAAAAAAGGCTGTTTGCTTTTCCGCGCTCTGTCATTGTAAATTGAAAATGAGAAGCATAAATTATTAACTCAAAAAACAATTTCTTTTTCAAACAATCTAAGTTAATAATGGTAGAGAAAGAAAAAAGGAGGAATAATGTTGAATAAATGAAATAAAGTTAAAAACAGAGAGAGTGAGGAACAGTACACATTAAAGATGATGGTACTCCAGACTTGCAGGTTAGAAATTAAGAATGGATGGTTTTAAGGTAGGGGGAGCCTAGTCGAATTGGCCACCCCACTTACTTAAACGGTGGCAAATGCAAAACTATTCCACAGTTGCAGACCCGAGCTAGTTTATAAGACATATGAGACAGGAATTTGATGCTAAGACATGCGTGTATTTTCTTCAGGGACCCAAAATACAACTGTTACTTTGAAATTTACCGTAAAATGTATCGTTAAATAATCGTGAATACCCAAATGATCCAACGATCATATACTTTGTGGAACAAAATCCAAAGGAAAAATTATGAAGTCAAGATTTGATTTTTTGCTGAATTAACATCTTACCATCAGAGAGCTGCAGAAGATATTACTGGTGTGATGCAGGATTTTGAAATATGGTCATGATGCAGAGGATTGACAATATCTCACTATTGAAAAGTAATGGAAAGATTGTATGAAAATCAGGAATATATAGAAGCTAAAATATAGTTTTCTGCTAAGAGAATTAGTATATATATACATAATTATATATTACCGACTTCATTGGTTAATATCGGGTGAATTCTTCCTCATCAACAGATAGCATTTCAATATTGTTTTTCTATTGAGGCACATGTACAGAATGGTATTGCATTCTTCCATGACGGTCAAACTTCAATAAGATACATATTAAACTTGCTGTTTCATTCTGGAATGCTGAAACATCAATATGTGATAATGTAATACATCTATAAAATCAAGCTTTTAAATTTCTTTTTAAGATAAGCATGTACGAAAGACTAAAATTTCCTTTATTTAAAATTTAAAAATAACAGTTTTCTTTTTTCACGCGACAGTTTTATGATATATGTCTCAGATTTTAAATTAGCAGCAGTAAGAGAGAGTTTAACCAAAAAAGCTACTACAACCCTCAAAACTGTCTGAATGAAAACATAAGATTTCGAAGCTCTTCTAAGTTTCAAAATAAATAATAAGGAGTATGAATGAATAAAGAAGTTTTAATTACTAGTCTGAAAGTATCATAAAGAAAAAAAAAAAGGAGTCTTAAAATTAAACTTCTTACAAATTCTTTTAGAATTCCAATGGAATTAGTCACGCAGCTAGATAATGGACTTAGCTATAATGTTTCTATATTTGCACAATATCACCGATAATGACAGTATCCATAAAACTCATCGTTCATAACACAATTGTTCCAAATAATCCTTTCAAATATACATCTTTTTCCTGAAATTCTTCAGACGTTGTACTTTTCTAATATAAGAACTATTAATTTGAAATTGAAGAATACAAATTCGAATTCAAAATAATAATACTAGTAAAAAAGGTCAACTTTTGACCTACTATACAATCTTTAACGTGTTAGTTTTTTAACGAAAACTAGAATTTCCAAGTATAATTTCTGACATTTTACAAAGTAGCTATCAATAAAAGGTGCGATGGAGGATGCGTATAAATATAGAAAATTAACACACAATAAATAGTGGATGCGAGTCATATCAAAGAGGAACCTTCGAACCTCACAACCCAACTATAACACTGGTGGCGGCTGCAGAATTATAGCAGGCATTAAACATATCAGCATCAGTGCCACACTTTAACAATATATAAAAATAGTGAATATTTGTGCATTGTATATTTTCACCGCCCCTCATTTACAGTATAACCCGATTATTTCAATTATGCGTAAAATATCATCTTTGTCGTATCGCGTAACATAACTTCGCATAATTCATTAACAATAAAAAAGAAAGCCAGATATGTATTTTGAACATAACATTTATTATTATGACAAAATATAACAAAAGAACAACACGGGCTATCGGACTTTTTTTCAGTCATTATTTTCTTACGGCACTAAAATCCATGGACGTTTCTTTACATGTATTGTTCTCATTACGTTTGAATAAAAAATAAAAAAAAGGGTATAAAAGTTAGATCGTTTCAGTCCTTATTTCAATCTCAAAAAAAAAACTCAGAACAGTGAGGGAAAGAAAGAAAACAAAATCAATCGCGATCTTCCACGCAAATCTAGGAATTCAACGTTATTTGTTGCGGTCCCACCAAGTCGAAATCCATACACATACATTCAAGGAATAAATAACAATAAAGCCTTCTTTTCCCTGTTCTTCCACCCTGGCACCAGCTGTTGATTCATATGATGAAGGCCTGCATACATCTCTGAGGAAGAACTGGCAAGAATGGAGAAAAAATAATAAACGATGTCTGTGCCGGTAGAGTCATTGGAAACCCTGAAGAAAAAAACTGAAGAAAATGCAGCATTTTACATAAAGTTTGAAATACAATTGAATGCCCAATTCCATAGCACTGAAATTGAGTTTTATCTTCGATCTGTATAATCAGCTTTATGCCTTGTCAGATTTATTTATCTGTAACAATTTCATATCTCGTCTGGGGATGCTTTTATCATTTATTTTGAAAGAGTTTCCACATCGATATGCAGAAAAAAAAATGAAAAGTTTAGAAATTGTTTATGGCATACAAGAGGCTCATAACCAAATAAAAAAGTTTTCGACTGAATTTTATGCCTTATAAAATTTATTCGATTATTTATCAGTAAAATACATCCCAGTCAACTGTGAGGCTAAGATTTATGGCATTATATTGAATTTAAGTTTCAAAAAATACATTAGATATGTCACAGAAAAAAAAAACCAATACAGTTCATTGTATATCCCTGAATTTAAATGTATACATTACATAACCTTGATTAAAAGCTATAAGTTTGAAGCTAAATTTAGTAAATAATTCTGCATTAAATTTTTAAATTTCATAATTTCACAGTAAAATTATCATTATCAATTTTTTTTCTTTGTTTTGATATGTATATAATGTTCATCAAATTCTTGCGGATAGTACTATTCGATCATTAATTATTTATCTAACCGTTAAATAAAACGTATTATTCTGAATGTAAACATCTATCTCCTCCCATTTTATTTCTCTTCTTATTTACTAGATTACTAAATGTTTACGAAAGTTTAATTTCGATGAAGAAAAAGACAGAATCACACCTCATTTAGAAAATTTCCGTAGAAAATTGGTTATTCTATTAGAAAAGAAAATGTAATTCCGTGAATTATGGTATCAATGAATACACACATCATGACGATTTTGTATGTCAGGTTTCACATACCGTTTGTTTCATGTATACTCAAGAGAAAATACTTGCGATAAATGTATAACATATTTAAAATATAACCACACATTTGATACATGTCATTAAGTAACTACCCACGGGACGGGAGAAAGAAGAATAGAAAGGATTGATCCTGCAGCCGCAGTGAGTTGACGAGAGTGAATGTTAGAAGAGCGGAGGGATGGGGACACTGAGTGTTTTAAGGAAGATCAGGATCCCGACAAAGGAGGCATCTTGACAAAAAACAGGACGCTGTCAACCTGAACAGAGGCTCGTTCCAAAGATACAGTGGACGTTTTTTTTTTTTCTTCCAATGCCCACGTATTTATGGAGAGCTCGAGGTGCTTAATGACCGGTTGATGTATCGTCGACTGTTTAGAGGAATAAACTCAACCTATTCAGCACAGAGACTCTTGAGGGGCGAGTGCAAGGGATGGTCTCGTATATCAGACATCAGTAAAGTTTTAATTGATTCCAGAAAACTATGAGGACAAAAATGGACTTTTTTTAAATATTGATGTGTAAAATTACAATTATAAGTGCTCAAATAGTGCATAACACGTCCATGGATTCATGAGTTACTAGGAATTCAAATACTTTAATACAGGATAGAAATTGTAATTTTATATTACAACATATAATTTAGAGAGAAAACTAGTTTAAACATTCAGAAAACACGCATATTTATAAAACAGAATTAGCTAGATGACGATGTAAGAAGCTCAAAACTTGGCTACGTTAATATGAAAGAGGAAAAAAAAAAAAATGTTCTAATTGGGCTATATACAAAAAAAAAATTATTTTTTCAGCATTTCTCGACGGCTTTGCAAATGAGACGTTTCATTACTTATTCAATTGCATCTTATCCGACTCCTCCTCAAAGTCCTTTCAATTCGCGCTAATGCAAGAATTCATTGCCTATTCTCTTAACAGAATCGTTCAATAACACGCCACTGCTTGGCGTAATCACCCAATCAAAGAGCTTTAAGCGTTACCTAGTGCTTACAAAGTTCACAACACTTTCGCAGAATAATGACGAAGAAAAAAACAACACTAAAAAAGGAAATAGCGAAGTGGGGGGGAAGGCAGTTCGAAAAAAATTGTTTTGGCCGTGGAACTAAAATATGTCTTTACTCTGAGTATTCTATCCCGTCAACCATCGGCGCGTATGACAGTGCTAGTGCTGCGACTGCACACGCAAACGCTGGGTGCCGTTCGTCACTACTGAATTAAGTGTGAATTTTCCGAAATACGAATGAGCTGTTACCTTTGGAGACAAGCCGAACGTCCTGCGCTGAGTTGTTCTAGCAAAGAACCACCATGAATAATATTGTAAGAAATTCCGCATATTCTCGCACGTGAAAAGTTTACTCAGCCATAACAAATCAGGCAGCAAAAAAGTATATGCAATATTTTCCCCATTTTTTTTTGCAGAAAAACACTGAGATTGATAAGGAAAGGGAACAGTAAACAGACACAAGACAAATAATTTTCATAAGAAAATACACATATTTCAAAGAACTCTAACTCTTACCTTGTTTTAACTCATATCCAATAAATGAAATCGGTGTATCGCCAGGACGTTTGTCTGTCTTTGCCCTGCTCTTGTGCCAAATCAATCTAATATTAACCAAAACGCTAAACTCAATCGAGACACGCAAGAACAAAAAAATACAGATTTCATTTATTATAACTTATAAAATATATCTAATGCCACTTCCTTAGAATCCCAACCAAATTAACAATCTTAATTTATGACTTTAAATAAGAAATTTATTTTACCAGTTAATTCATTCTTAATTCCACAACTCTCACGAGACAGAACTTACGCAATAATTTTAGTAGAACTTTCTCAATCTACAAACTACAATAGAACAATTTCAATCTCCAATCAACGATTTTATCCTCATTCTCCTTTTCTTTTCTCCCATAAATTGCATATCATATATCATTGCATCTAAATCACTTAACTTTTATCTAGTTTATACTCTACTCATTTTAAGCTGAGAAGAAATTGAAAATTTATGCAACTCTCAACTGATAAAAGTTCCGAGGCAGAAAATCAGAAATAAACACCACATAATTACGGAGAAAAATTGACGAGATTAAATAAAAAAAAATCTATAAATGGTCTTCTTTACCTTTTCTTGACAGAAACATAAAAAAGTATTTCCTGGAGAAATAAAAATCGAAAATCTAAACTCCTCCCTCCCTCCAAAAAAATTTAGTAATCGGAAGTTTAACAACCACTTGCTATCCGAACAGATTTGAATGGGGCATGATTTTAGAAAAATACACTCCATAGATAAAACCACACGATTTAATAATATTATAGTTAATAAAATAGATCTGAAATATAGATAAAAATTCGACAAAGTTTGAACTGAGATCCCCAAGTCGAAATCACCGAAGGCTCTACATTATTATTTTATTATTTTGAGCCATGGTCAAAGTAAAAATTTAAATAAAGACACAGATGTAAAATCTCATTAATTTTAACTGCTTTGAGTTTTTTTTTTGGATAAAAAAGAACGCGCATTATGTACTTAAATACAATGGCAAACGATGTGTCAGTAATCTAGAATCAAAATGCAGATCTTGTAAAGGTTAGTTTCATACACGTAAAACCTTTATTTTACGAAAATGTTTAAGACTTATGGGAATCTTTGTGCACATTATATTCGTTTAATAAACATGAATTTTTAACCAGAAAATTTGATAAAGTTGTTCTAATTAAAAAACAAGTTTGAGCGAATTTGTAAGAAGAAAGCAAAAGTAACAACACTCTTTCGTTACCAAGATAATAAGAGAAAATCCTTGAAGGCCCATGTTCTTTCTTGCTGGAAGCAACTGATTAATGAGTGTTGTTTCAAGCGGCACGTAAGGAGGGGGGGCACGTTGGACCCGTTTTGCATGACGTTGCCAAATTGAGCTTTTAAATCGGCATCGAGATTTGGCCTTTTCGCCTGGCAGTATTGATCGTGAATTTTGAAAAGCTTCCATTGCGAGTAAATTGAGTTTTCCGCGGATTCCGCAAACAAATGGAATTTGTTCTCCGCGGACGTGTGTGTGACTTTGAATCTCTGAGGAACTCATTTCCGCGCAATTAGATGCTGACGAGCAGTCAAATCGTTACGATGGATGTTGCAGTTAGGTCCAAAATAACGGTTTCATAGAATACCAGAATTCAAAGTAACAAGGATTGTTAATATTCAGAGCGCTGTAGAAAATTCCAGTATGTTTGTAATGGCATAATTTCTGTTATTCTGAATTGAGGGACAACGAAAACTTGTTTTTAGAAGCACAACTGTAACATTGTTTGAGTGGATTGTTATGAAGAGTTTCGGAAAAGTTTCATTTCTTTATTGACTCATTATCTTGTAACCTTATTTGCCAAAAGTTTTGATAAATTAATTCTTAACAAAACATTGCAAAGGTTTCAATTTTAGCATGGACAAGAATTTTGCAAGTTGATATATAATGGAAGTTTTGAGATGACACCATAACTCAAATTCATCAAAATCAATGTAATTTCTGATGTAATCATTAAATATAGTTTTTACGTTCTTTCTTCGAATATGAATTTTAAGATAAAAAATTTGTACTTGGATTTTAAATCATCAAACATTTTTTTCAATATGGTCGCTGTGTTGAAATCATGGCCAACAATTTACATAAGTTTGAGTTTTCACAGGTAATAAAAGAAAAAAAAATTAGTTGACTGTGATATACTCACCTTTTTATTATATATCATAAAATCTATTTCGTCAGTTAACGGATTCAAAATATTTTATCACAATGTTTTCGATCACAGGCTATCATAGCCTTCCGTTAATAAAAATAGCTAACAGATTGATTGAATGCTTCATTAACATCACGATGGGTAAATGGACCCAATTTATTTTGAGCTACAAGTGATGAGAACAACATCTGAGATCATGAGTCAGAATTCTAAATTTGCCAATTATTACTGTTCGAAATAAGATGACAAAATGAAATTGAATTGAACTCCGAAATCATCACTTGGTTTGATTTTGACGAACATCGAATTTAGTAAACATGATTCTCGTCATTTGAATCTTGCACGAGAGGACGACACTCTTTCTCCAAACTCCACACCATGCCATGGAGTTGTTGGAGTGAGTGAGAGTGAGGAGAATGAATGTAAAAGTCTATTGGCGCAAGAGCCAGATATGGCTTACGCTGCAAAACAAGATTAAACTGTGATCTCAGACGTGAAGGAAAAAGGTAAGAATGGATGACAAGAAGGAGGGTCGAAAATAGAGAAGGATCGCTAGGGTATGGGAGTGCGTCACCCGTGCTTTACCAAGACAGTAAACCCCCCATGGGAAAAGCAGATCATTAAGGCGTTCCCGGCCATGGAGCTGAAATATTGTGCATGTCCCACTGTGGCGACGGGTTCAGTGACGTCAGGTCGAATCCACGACCGATTTGAAAACAACGCTGGTCCCTTGTTATCTCAAGGGACCATAACCACTCTGTTAACAAGTGGCGGCATCATCTCGTGGAAGACGGAGAGGAAAATAATTAGTTCAGGTGTCCACCAAGAACGGTTTGTCAATATACCGCAATGTTGATTAAATAAAAAAAAATAAATGGAAATTATATTTAAAATATTTACAAAGCCTTCTGCCCTTCCCAGTTCATAAAAAAAATAATAGTTATATCACATAAAAAAGAACTTGGTCAACATGAATTTAAAAAAAAAATTCTACTAAAATCTTCTAACCATTCGCAATAACCAACTCTTCAGAAGTAACGTACTTTAACACAAACAGCATATTTCTGTGAATGCGTCCTTATCTACAAACACGATATTATCCACTCTGCATCTCTCTCATAACATGAATTCTTGTCTCTGAAACATTGCCAAAATAATTTGTGTGTGCTCAATTTCTACCACACTTTTTGTGCACCTGATTCTCTCAAGTGTGGTTGAGGGACATCTAATTATGTCTCATTTCACCTCATCAGAAGAAGTCAAAATACCCATTCCCTTTTCATCTTCATCCTCTAATTTGTGACTTTTCTTTCCTCCCAGTTCTTCCTTTTCTCCCTCGCAGTTTCATATACATTAATTCCTCTTGACCAAGGTGATTCCTTCATTTATTTCGGGAGACTTCATGTGTGTTATTTCATTCAGTCTCTCTATCTCTTGGAGCACTGCAGTTGTTATTGATTTTGTTGCAGGATAGAATGTAGCCATGATTCGAGATTTTCTTATTCTTCGTTTCAGGATGGCATTAAATTAAGATTTTATGAGATTGTTCCAGTAATGCTCTTTATATCTTAGAGAGTGTAACGTGTTTAATCAAGAAGATAAAACGTGTGTGGTTTGACACTTATGTGACGAGATTAACAATGAAATTACATCCTCTATATTATATGTTTTTGTAGAAGTTTAATTGCAGATTTGTATATTTATGAAAATATTGATATATATATATATATATATATATTATATATATATATATATATATATATATGACTCAATTTTATAAGTGAATATAAGAAAAGTGTTGTAGTACTAACTTAAGATGAAAATAACAGCGAACATTTTAATACAGTAATACACGCTAGTAACTGCTGGTGCAGAGTATTTGTCGCTCGAATATCCTGTCAGTCAAATAATGTAAAAGAGCAATATTTGCATCTTTGGTGACAATATTTAATCGTTGCTGTTAAGAAATATTTACCGGATACTGTAAATAAACAATGCTTATTTGTTGCACGCAGGTGACTCAACGCGTTTATTATGTGTATGCATTTCTAACCCCCCCCCCCAACACAAATGCTCTCATACGAAGCGTTTTTTCTCCCCCAGCCTAAAGCCATCCCATGAGTTCAGTAAAGTTAACTCCATACACAAGAATGATATATACCTAATCTTTAATTTATATATTAGTGTGTCATAATTAGTTTTAAAAAGGAAAAAAAGAAAAAAAAACAGGGAAAGAAGGTCAGCAAGAGAAAGGAAAGTGCTAGCTCAGTGAAAATATTTATTTAAAAGTTAATAATTAAAAGTAATGAAGATATATTATTTTTTGAAAAACAAGCATATAATTATACATTCTATAAACATCTTTTCACTAATATCTTCAAAAAGTATATCATATCTTAAGAAATCGTAGCAGTATCTTGCTTTTTTTATTTCTATTCATCATTCATTAGACTGTAAAATATTCTTCAACATGTATTTATTTCAAAAGTTTACTAATTGTTAACATTTAAATATACCATTCCAAAACGTACACGTAAAACATCAAAACGATAAAAGCCATTCAGAACTGAATTCAAATTTTGAACATACTAGAATATTATTCTGATAGAATAAATGTAACCCAGAGATATTTATTGATGATACATATTTATAAAGAAACTTATTTAGAATTTTAGATACGGTGATTGTGAAGAATTAATGATAATTTATTATAGTTTAAGATATTATTTATATAAAATTGTCAGAGATATTAAATTCAATAACTGAAGAAAACAGTGTTGAACCACGATTATACCAAGACGAATGGATGATAACAAAAGCTCAACACAAAAACCGTTCTCTTACCAAATCCTCTTTATCCCTTTAGACAGACAAATTTAGAGGGGACTATAAATTGGGGCCTATTAAGCATTTTTATTACTTTTTCCCCCGACTTTAAGCGCCATGGTCTATAAAACGCACTACCAGTTGCAGTGAAAACTCCAACAAACTCTCAAGCTAGAGCATACTTCTGGACTTCAACGACAGTTTTAAAAACATTTTTTAAAAGGGTTAAGATTGTCGCCCATACAATGACAAATTTTTTGAAGAATGTATTATGAGATTGATTTCAAAATTTATGGTAAAAAAAGACATTTAACTTTTAAATGTTCTCTCCAAGAAAACCTCAGAGGTGAAAATAATGTAAAATTCCATACCAATGATTCAATAATTCTAGACAGAATGACGTCGTTTGGAGGAAATAGTCAAAGTCGTTTACATCGTACGGGGACTTTCATGTCGAGCTAGATCTTCGAGTCGTCCTGATTGTAACAGTAGGAGACAAATGAACGCAACAGAGATAATACTGGGAACTGGGCCTCCAAAGTTCTTTAGTAGCATGGAATGGTTCAAAAAGTACCTGTTTGTGAAGATAAGTGCGACGTCTAAGAAATGTTAGTGTTATTGTGAACTCCTCTATCCTAGAACGACGCCAAAGCATATCTAACTTTGATTTATTAGTCGGTTTTGATTTAACAACCATTTGACGATCGATTAAAATTTAATTGCGGCCGTGACGCAAGTTGTTGTCGTCCGAATCCACCATCACCATCAGATGAAACTTGAATCATCAATATACTTTGAAATCAAGAACCAATAAAAAAATTGCTGTTTCGTGAATTCCGGTTTCAGTAGGCAATGACTGTCGGCGGAAAAATATAGAACGATTTTTTTTAGATGCGTTGTCACATTCACGTCCTCCTGAGAGAAGAGGGAGGGGGGGATTACCGTTTGACTAAAAAGTTACCCATCCTCTTCCCCATTCCAAACATGGGTACTCAAATCAACTCTGCATGAACAAAATTTAGGAGAGCAAGAGGAATCAGCTCATGTCGATTTGCTCATTGAACCAAGTTCGAAACTAATATGTCAACATTCATCATGTAACATCTGGTTCGATGTTAATTTTAATCAATCAAGGAGAGGTTCATATTAAAATTTTCTTTTCAATTTTTAATTCATAAAGTTTTTATCCATAAAACACATAAATCCAAATGAAACCGTAATACACATAGTAGAAGAAATGTGGGAATTATTACTTATGCATGATAATTACAATGAACAGAGATGTAAAATTAAGTCAAAATTCTCAAATTAAAACCGGTGGAGATTCTGCTATACAACACAATATATACAGCTATATGTGTGTGTAATTGTTCATAAACAATATTCTTTATTTTTGTAAAGAAACTGTAATTTTTTCTTCAAAACTGTAGAAGATAACTGAATCTCGGGGAAAAAAGCTTATTCACTCAGAACATTATGTGATTACTATTCATCAATATGTTTCAGTATTGTAACAGCCAATGTGATTGTACACTTAGTCTTCTTAAAATTAATTTTTTCTTTAAAATAGAAGAAAAGAGATATGCTGCATTTCCTAGGCTTTAAAACTTATTTTTCATTTTTTTCTCATTAATATCATTACACATCACACTGGCAAAAGCGCACGTACGCACACACACACACACACACACACACACACACATATATATAGCATATATATATATGCAATATTTAAAAGTGGAAAGTTGTCAACGATCAGTGTGATTATTGTAACACAACAAGCTGACGATGACTTGTAATTTCAAACTGTCAAACGGTTTCGGATGAGACTTTGAGAAGGAATCTTACTCATGGAACATGAGAACTTTGAGACTCACTTCATCACGTATCAGCGCCTTTAGACCGTGATCTCGAAATAGTTTCTGACAACCACTTAATTAGAAGCGACAATGATAAACACGGTCTTACTTGGGAAGTAAAGTAATGTATCTATCATGAAAGTACCTTAATGGTACTTTGCACTACGCGCAGCTAATGGCGAGACATGACAGACATAGGTCCCATCCGGAGTATCGGGTAGAAGCCACGTCTGTACTACGTCGCGGAAAAATGCGGCCTACATAAATCCAATACAACAAACGCAATCCAAAGAGAATTTACTCGAACACCACTTTAAAAGTTTTTTTTTTTTTGTAACTGATGAAACATTATGAAAAGCTACTGACGATTATTCTCTTTGTGTGAGCACAAAAAATTAATAACAGTTTCCAAAGAAAGTAAAAAAAGTTAACATACGGACTATGACCTCGAAAACTTCCTAATTACATAACTACAATCAATGGAAAGGATAAAAAAGATCAGTAAAACTGAACATGTTTGCTTTAATAGAGTATAAAGACCCAAACTCGTGCAAGGAAATTCCGTATATAATGATATTTCAGAAGCTATATCGTCCAGTACGGAAACATTGTCCGGCTACCGTTGATGAAAAGAGGCCTTCAGTGAAGATTGTTTGAAAACCGCTCTCTTCAATTAGATGAACACAATTTTCCACGTAGGCTTTCGACATCGCCATTGAGAAAGAGGCAAGCTGGGCTATCTGGGTTGATTGAGAGAGCATAAAGAAAAGAGTTGCTGCGCATGGTGTCACTGCGTTTAGAGGAAATCGATTACGTTTTGTGGGTTGTGATTTTTCTATGCAGTTTGTTTGCAGGTATGGTTTTGATTTATGGTCTCTGAAGGCATTGATGTGCATAATTTTCAGCCATTCATGGATTCAAATCTTATCGTTATTGCGGCCAAATATATACTCTTATTTGTTTATTACACTTAAATTCACATACCGAGAGAAATATCTCATTACCGTTATCTACATCTAAAAGTGCTTCGAATTTATTTCGATTCTTCTTTATTTGTTATGTATGTTCAACAACTGATACAATACCGTTATAAAGAAAACGAATATTTGCAATGCTTGATTGCTAGAAAATTTCAAGTACTACTTTTCTTTTATGATCAATACTTTCACGAACTTACTTCAAAACAATTTTAAATAAAATTCATCTAATTCATTTTGTTGACAATAAAAAAAAAAACACGATATTCTTTTAATACATTTCATTACTTCATGCATATTTCTTGTCTACAGCACCGATTTATTGACTGTCAAAGGTTATATTTATACCTCTATGAACTTCATGTAAAATTTTATTAATATATAAATGCAATTATATGCAAAATTTCTCCCAAGTGTTATATTTATTTGGCAATAATTTTGTCTCTAGTCTCTAATTTTTTTTTGTCATCAAAATACTTTTAAATTAATTTTATTACACTCAATGAATAAAATTTCATAGGAACAAACTTAATAGTTAAAAATAGCTGACTTTTTTTAAAAATTTTAAATTACATTATTTATCGAAATTCACTAAGGTTATCTAAAAAAGGAGAACTTTACAAAATAATCAATTTAAAAAATTAAATACACAATAAAACGAAACTAGGTTTAACCTGGGCCTTGATGATTGCTTCGTTGGAATGAATGTCGTTAACAAATATTATTTTTTTTCTTTAAATCCTTACAAATATACTTGTAAGCAATTTTAAACAGCTCGTTTATATACATTATGACTGTTTTACATAAAAAGCGCCCAAAACTGAAAGAGTTGTTCATGTAGTAAAGCACCACTATTTTACAATCATATTCAGCATACTAATTTAATGAGAGCAGCATATATTTTAACATAACATACATTTTTAATCAAATAAGAATATTTTTTCCTCTACGTAATACTATATTTATTTCAAACATTTAACACAGTAGTTGCAATACTCCTTATGACCAAAATTTTGCTACTTCAATGAAAAGTTTCAAATTTAAAGGTATACTATGCTAAATGAGTATATGTATGATATAATCACAAACTTACGGAATATTTGACATTTGAGTATCTTATGCAATAGCTCTGTTTTTTAACTGATTTTAATAGTCTGGATTAGCTACCGCATTGATGACTCTCTCTGCATACAACACTAAGTATTTTGAAATTGTTTCCTACATACATCACACATATCTCTCACCTCAGACATCAAATCACGCCAGTATCGGTTAATCGCAGTACTGAAGAGAAAAGGAAAAAAAAACATATTCTAAACCTATTCATCTACAACTGATGAAGGCAACTTAAGCGAAAGGCCGTCTCTGAGGTTCCCAGAAGATTGAAAAGGTGGGGAGGAAAAAACAAATATTCTCTTGATAACCTCGTTTACAAAGGTGTCTTTGTTCGCGGATCTTCGACCTGTTCTATAATGAGGCCGAACGTGCTGGAGAGGCAGATTTTGCTTGGTACGAGTGTCATTCCTCGCCTGGTGATTTGGAGACATTTTGAACCCGATCCACTGATGGCGGAAATTACAAGTGGTTTACTAGCAGATAGTAGACGCTCTCTGCCTCATCAAAAGAGACGGGAATTTTAATGGATAGTTAATCTCCTGCTCGATTTAGGGGTGGTTAGATCTGTCGATTGTTTGTTAAGCTAAAGTTGAATTGGAATGCGGAGGAATAGAACATGCCAACGGGTGGAAGATTTGGAAAGAGGATTATCACAAAGCTAATAAAGCCCTGGTTAAATACTGAAATAAAGTTTGGTTCTTAATAATCTTCTCCAGCGATTCTTAATTAAACTTTATTATTTTATTAAAACGCGAATAATTAATTCCTACAACATTTAATAGAAATTACTTATTTTTAAAAAGGATGACTGAGGCATTGAAATAATAGCAAAATTGAAAACCAAATAATTATGATGTTACAGAGGGAGTGGAGAGTCTCTTTGTCATTAAAGATTTAAAATTTTGTACTTGTTTGTTTACTTCGAATTCATCACCAATGCTTGAAATATACCAATCAATTAAAAAAAACAGAGAAAACCACCAATTTGATTTTCACTTAAAAATAATAAAAAAATTCTCATCATCACCAAATTTCATAACTATTAAATAAAAAATATTTAATGTCAGGTATATACAAGTTTTCAATTACCGTAGATTTGCGAAATCCTTTTTTTTCATCAGTTTATTAAGAATTTAAATTTTATTATTATCTTCTCATAATTGCGAAAAAAAAAAACGGGTCAATCAATGCTACACACAAAAAATATACATTTGCAAAGTTATTTGCCAGAATCGCGGCAGTAGGGAGAGGGAGGGCAGTACCAGTTTCAGGTGTGTTGTCCTCGTCACCTTCGACAAGGTTTAAAATTACGAGAGGATCTGCCCCAATCCTCGGTTTCTTCTGAGCGACATTAATGAAACCGAAACCAAGCAGAATCACGAGGCATGCACCCTCATGTATTCAAACATTTATAATCAGATATAAAAGTATTCGCGTATAATACCCATAACATAAAAGACATTTTAACGCTGTTATCCAGGCGGTTTGACTAAATAACTAGGAGCCAGTGAGAAGTCCCAGAAGTCCGCCATCACGTAGACTGAAAAATAAAGATTCCTCCATTCGGGGATTATTTAAACTGCTTACTTTTATCCAAAAAATTCTGCGCAAGGGAAATTGATGCGAAGAACCATACGCTTAAACTAACAAAGGGCCAAGGATACCTATCAAGTAAATAGCACTTATCTCCAGCTAGTGACAGTCCGTTTACCTGGGAGTCAGCTGCTATATTTTGATAATGCTAAACCCCCATCGTACACAATCCGAACTGAGAGCTAGGTAAATTTATACCTATTAACCTCATCAGCCGAATATAAGCGATTATTCTTGATAAAGTGATCTTTCTCTTATTGCAAAATCCGGGGACTCTGTATTGGAAGCTACTTAATGTCTACAAGAATTCATTCACTGAGATCAATTATCGGCGGCCTTCACCGGAAGAGAATTTTTTAAGCTGAAGATACTTTTCTCTTCTCTTGTTTTGATAGAGGACAAATGCAATTTATTTTAAGAAAAGATTTTCGCCTCAGAAACGGAAGACATAAGTTAATTAGCGAAAGTTCAATCCAACTAAGAAAACACATAATGGAGGGAAGGTTCGATAAAATGTCAATGGTTGAAGAGTGACAAATAAGGGGATTTGCTGAGTGTAAATATTGAAATTATGAACTTGAGGAATGGATAATATTTGGTGACTTTTGCTAATCACATTAAATAGTAACCTAGCATTGCGTAAATCACCGATACGTTGGGGTACGTAAAGAAATATAGCAAAAATATTCCCATTTATAATTCAAATTGTGTTTAACAGCATGTCAACCAATCGTAATAATAACAAATTAGCGGGATTATCATCGAGCTATGAGATAATTTAAACTTGTGAAGGGTTTTACATCCAAAAACATCTGAAAACAAATAATTCCTTTCACAAAGATGTTTACCTCTAAAACCATTTAAATAATCAACATGACATCGGTATCATAAATTAAATAATTCTAACCGTCAAAGTGGCAGAATAACCATATGTCTTACCAAAGGTATACATCGACGATAAAAAAGATTTATTATTGAAATTAAACAATTGAAAGTCTCTTCAACTCAAACAGAATCAAGATTATAAATATTATTATATCTTACGTTCTTGAAAAGCAGTATCTAATTAGTCTCTACTAAAGTTATCAGTAAAAGAAAAATATTAAAGAAATTTTTGGGTTCTTTAGGTTAAAGACAATAAAAAAGAAACAGAGAAGATTTTCTTTTCCGATAAAATTTTAAATTAAAAATAATTATTTTAACGACACATCAAGCTAAAATGCATTGATATTCTGATAGAATGCAGATCAAACTCAGCAAAATGTATGCATAAGAATCACATCACATCGCAAATTCTTTGCTCTATCATCAAACACAAATGAGACAGCATCAAGCCCATCACATCAATTGGAAGGTTTCTGACGAATCAATTCACCTGGAATCAAAAGAAAATATTAAGGAAACCCATCTCTTCAGCCTTGGTAGAAAACCTCTCAATACAGAGACCCACAATGACTTGATAAGACACAAAGAGAAGGTAAAAAAAAATCAAACCACTTCAATGTAACTGATGCTCAGAAAAAGAAGTTCCACAAATTACTTCTTTTGATTTTCTTGATTCTGATTCTTGCTCACCTTCAGCACTTATTTTGCTTTTCCTTTTGCACACACAAACATGTATTAATGATTTCAAGCCCATACCCAGTGGGCCGCCATGTAAACTTGTTCTGCTGAATTAAACTCTTGCTTTGCCTTAATTGAGCTAAGAGCATTTTGGAGAAAAGGTAATGTGAAAAGACAACAAATGTAAAAAAAGAGGAGGCACCAAGGAGTGAGTGGAGAGAAGTGATCCAGAGGTTCTTGGCTAAGTCTGAAAAAACGTCTTCTCGAGTTTCTTAAGAAGCGTCGAGATATGTGCGTGCGTTTCGAAAGAACTCTTGTCCTTCCAGTTCCAAAGAAGGAAATAGCGATAGGGACTAGCAGCTGGAGTTTAGATGCGTTTTTCACACTTTTCATTGACGTTGTTTTTCGTAATAGAAATTATTTATGAAGATACGTAAAGAGAAAACGGGTGTATTATATATTCTCGAAGAAAGGCACATTCATGCAGAGAAAATATCTATTTTGAAAAACTTTTCATTTGATCTTAAATTAAAATTACCGAGATTGGATCTAACATTACTTTTACATCTTTAGAAATGTTTTGAAAATGTACTAAACAATAACAACGCGGTTCGTAATATCTGTGTTTCCAACAAAATTGTTTTTTTTTTGGGAATTAATCATTGTTTGCAAATGAATTCTTACACCAAACTATTAAGTTTTAAATACCAGAACTCATTGAGCAGTATAAACATTTCAGGAGAGATAATTAGTTCATTTTAAAGTAGTGTTGCTGAATGTGAATCGTTTTTCCATTCAAATTACTGGACTTACATCACAAGGGCACACTGTAAATGAACACATTGTAAATTTAAATGAAGACGACTGTAAGCAAAAACTAATTACAAGGATAATTAAACTTCAACAATAAAATACATATTTCAACCTTTTTTCTAGAGTACTGTCGAAATTGAGTTCGTGGAATATATTCTCTACTCAAAACAGTGAATCGTTCATTTACAAAACCAAGCAGCAAAATCTGAAGTACAACTGAAACTTTTCGCCACTTGTTACAACTGACTTGCAAGGATTTCAGATGGATAGTTAAGTAGTACAAAAATATTGATCCGCAACTAAATACAAATATTATTTATGAAATTATTTGATTTAATTATAAAACATATTGTATGTAAAATATGTTTTGGCTAATATATATCAGAAAATTGTTAGAAGAAGTTTAATTGGTGTTGGCTGAATCAGTTTTATTACTTGCAATGGTTACCACATTACTGAGGCACGCGCGCTGGGGGGAAAAGAAAAAAGCAGAAACGCACTAGAAAATAAACAAGTTTTCTGCATTTATTGGGAGGATGTTTGTGTTAATCTTTCTGGAAAACTACAATAATGCACCACTTTTGCATATATTGTAGTTTTATACAACCTCTCAAGTGTACCAGTTATAGGTTTTCATGAGTTTTTCTTCTGAAACGAAGCAGAGAATGATGGCTGAAAAACAATCTACCAGGCTGCCGAAAATTTAGTTGGATTAGGGAAATTCGTAACGAGCTCTGTTTGCTATAATATCAGTTGGGTGCACATCGTTAATCTATTTTCAAAAAAAATTATGCTGAAATCATATCTGCAACAAATGAAAAGTACTGAAAATTGAGATTAATTCCCAAAACACACATTTTTGGTTTTAGATATTTCTGTTCTGAAGATATCAAATTCAATAGTTTTAACTAAACGTTTTATCTTGAAAACTGTCTAGGGAAAAAATTAATAAAATAGTGTCATTTGATAAAAATGAGCAACCTAGGGAAATTTTCATCATCCATCTGGTAACTTTGAATAAATGGTTGTTTAAGATCCTTTCTTGAAACGTGACTTCCAAAGTCGTCATCTCACCATATAGGGTCAAATTTCATAAGAATCAAAATACAATTCGTTTTCATGCTATGAGTGGTTTCAAAGTTCCTCTTAGTAGATATACATTTTTCTTACACAGCATCACATTTTTTCCCTCTCATTTCATTACTACACAATAATTTAGAATCTAACTCTTGTACAAAGTTTTGATGATAATAATTGTCAAAATAAAGCACACATATTAAGTTAAAAAACCCAAATTTTTCAGTAGATCATATTTTTCGTATTTAAGGCACCTGCCATTTGATTTCATTCATCGTTAATCCTATGGAATTTCGACTTGAAATTCTCCCATTCTACCATTTGATTCTATTGAATGTAACAAAGTGAGTATAAAAATAATGACTGCTTTTGTCTTTTTCCTCCGATTTTAAAAAAATATTTAAAAATTATTCTTTACAGACCGGAAAACTCAAAAAAAACGAGTAATTGTGTAAAATAAGAATAAAAAAAATATGCTCTAAATTTTTTAAAAAAATTCCAATGGTGAAGTATCTATTATTTTTGCTCTTCAGATGCATTTATTGCATTCAAATAGGTCAAATAGTAAAGATGCGGAGAATTAAAGTCGAAATCACAGATTAACATTACGTCCACGAAATCACAAATGGTGGCAGGCGGGAGCCCACATATGAAAATCTAATAATGTTAGACTAATATGATTGAACGAGTTTAAGGGGCGATAGAACACCTAAACAAAGTAATTTTCACCATCCAATGCATTTGCGGAGAGGCAGGGGAGTGAACCAAGCGCAGATGGCGCTGGCTGGAAAGATAAGATGCTGTTTTCTACACATCGTCAGTTACTACCGGATTTAAGGAGGCAGCCATGACCGCCATGCCTTCGGAAAACAGACGGACGTGATGCAGAAATGACGGATGCGTAAAACGTGCTTTAAGATTTCATTTCAACGTCATCTAGCGGTTCACTGCTTCCCATCCGCCTTCTTTACCGTATGAAAATTGCTTGCTTTAGATGTTTTCATCGTCCATGCTCATGAATTCTCAAACACCTTCTCAATGACTACTTTTTTACATATTTTAACCAGTTAATAATCCTCACACAACAACAATAGCTTCCATCTTCTGACCCATGTGCATAGCAGAATTTGCAAGAAAAGCAATGCAGCTCACAATTTTATTTTTTTCACTTTGCAAAATAATATTTAAGGCTTGTTTTGTGAGATCGAATCTAATTTTAAGTATGATTTGTTACCCCCCTCCCTTCAAATGAAAACACAGGTGCGATCTTTCTCTTGAAAAATGCCAAATGTATGGGAACAGCATATTTTTTTTTTTTTTTTTCGTTCCACTAAACATTTCTCTCTCTCAAAAGAAGTAACAATTTGTTCAATGTTCCGACGCAACACAAATATTTCATATCGGTTATAATCTTTTCATTCGTTTTCAGCAAGACCACTTTAAGGAAAACCTTGTAATGCTTGTTTTAATTTATCAAATCAGTTTTTATTCCATTGCCAATTGTTCTATATGTTTTTTTTAATTCAAATTAAATTAAATCTCCACTTTTCAGTTTTAAAGACTCAATTAAAAGAAATATTCGTCTAAAAAATGTTAATCATACCATATAAATTTGCATGTTCTGGTTACAGATAAATTTAAACATGAAATAACATTTTGAAATATAAAGCAATATAATATGCCTAAACACATAGAAAATAATATGAATATAACGCAAATAATATGTCAGGAATGTTTCAATTGAATCATAAGATCGTGAGAGAGCAATTTTTTTAAAGGCTTTACTCTCAAAATATTACAACCAATTCAAATATGCAAGATTTGATAATTTATTCCAACAAAACGGATGAAGTGTTACGATAACGACACTTCCTGTAAAGATTTATTGAGTAATGTCTTTAACAAATGTAATATAAAGTTGCGTGTCTTTTCAAAATTAGCAATTCATCTTCTTTCCCATTAACAAAAGAAATATTTTTTGAAAAAGAAATAAATGACGGAAAAAAGAATTACGAAGGAAGTTTTAAAAAAATTCAAATGTTATTTTTAATTAATAAAGAACGAAATGTACTCATTATTTTTCAACAACAAATATCTAGAATCTAGAATCAACAATCTTATAATATTTGGAAATATTCTAGCTCAATTTATTTCTTTTATAAAAGAAAACTAACACTAAGTAAATTAGAACATTTCTTTTAAAAAAATTTACATTATAAATCAGAACGTTTTCAGTATAGAAAAATAGAATGATTTTTTAGTACCTTTTTTTTACAGTTAATTCTATCTCTTCATTTAATTTTATAGATGTGGATTATATACATTTTCGTTGTTTAGAGTAAATTGACTCTCACTTGGTACATGAATATTGATAACAAGTGTTATTCAAACTGCTTCTCACTTATTATAAGATAAAAAAATTTTAAGTTAATATTCTTCATTAATTTAACTACAATCTCAGTTCTCAACAACAAATAAGAGAGTAAATTATTGGTTATACATGGAAATCGTTCAGAAATTCAATTACTTATCTAATGAAATATAACCGGAAATAAAACAGACAGCTCACACATGAAACAAATTTCTGTAAGAATCATGTTTTTAATACTATTACTTTTACTGCATTCTCCATTGATTCTTTCGAATACACACTTCACTATTTAAGAGAGAGCGTGGAGAAATAATTTTTCCGAAATAAACCTACTTAAAACAGTAGCTGAATGAGTTTCTTCCCACATTTCTTTCACTGAGCTACGTTTCTTTCTCATTTTTTTATTTATTCACTACAGCTCAGTGACCGACTCTTTACATAGATAAGTTATGTTCTGTTTTGACCCACTAGAAGCAATAATTTAATATACGTGGTGGAAACCCTTTTTTACATACGATTACGCACGTGATTCATTAAAGGTAGGTATGTTCAGCCTCATTGAGAAAATTATTTTTTAAAAAAGAGGATATGTTCAGACAAATGCGAAAATATTTGCAATTGATAGTATTCAACATTAATGAACAAAATGGCTTTTCTATATGAAAAGTTCTCTTATTTCATGTCAAATAATAATTTTTATAAAATAAACATTGTTAAATGATATCATATCTAATTATTATTTATATTTAGATAGATTTGATTAACAAATTTCTTAACTTAATACCAAAAGAAATATGAGGTTTCAATTAAGTATCAGTACAATAATTCCTTGCAACTGGTTTTAATGATAAGAAAAACGAGTAATGTTTATGAAGAAAAATATCACAATGATGTTACTTCATTCATGTTCAACATTTTATGATGAAAGCGATATTTCAAACTTTGATGACGGATATCGAAAACTGACTGGGATTATCAGTTTTATGAATTCTTGTTAGTTGAAAGAGAATTAATCAAAAATTCTCAAAATGCTGCTCAAGAAAATATTTTGAATGATTCAAGGAGGAATAGCAGATTATTTCAGTTCAAACAAAGAACCGCGCCCACTTTGACAGCTGTCAAATTGCATGAAACATTGAACTAACTGAATTCATTGTCATTACCATTGTAACTTTATCAATCATTATAAAAATCTTTTTTTTTTTTTTAACTAAATCGAAGATCATTTCCTTTTTTCAAATGCATTTTTTTTTTCATTTATTTTGGACATAGATCAAGACTTGATTTACATACATATTATAATTGAATATTATTTATAGAATAAAAATCAAAACTAAAGTTGATGATTACTATGGCTATGTTTTTCATTTCTTCTCAAGCTTTCTCATCATATTGACCATATAAATCTACACTGGATATTTTTAGATTAAATTCAAAATCAAAACTGGTGAAACTTAGTGCTACTGTGATTTTAAACGCAGTCGTTTTAACTTCTGAAACTATTATTTAATATGTGATTTAACTATGTCCTTTGAACAAAAAGAAGTATTAAAATTATTTATAAAGACGAAATATTGGGAAAGGTAAGCAAAATTTAAAACTTTATCACAGAAAGAGTACTTTTTAAGTATGCATACACAAAAGAGAGCTTAATAATTTAAATTCATAAATGACCCAGTAAAATGATGAAAATTTTTCATTTGAACAAATTCTTGTTATATGATGTGGCGTTAACAATCAATCCATAATTGTTTTTTGATAGGTGTTAAATCAATGAATGTAAAATGATATGATTTTGAATATTTTTTTATTAAAAATTGAAATAATTTACTGCTGATATTCTTAACACTTGAATAAATAAACATAAAAGAAAAATTTTAAAAAATTACCCATAAAATATTTTCCAGGACGAAGTACAGATGGACCTAAATCTCCCAATAATAAGTCTCCCACAACAAGAAAACCTCTTAAGATATGGTTTATGGTGCAGACTGGTGCTTGGTACAGTTGTTAAATTACTGTGATATGTCGATCATAATAACCCCTCTTTATGAGAGTATAAGAAATAGAGGAAATATTGAGAAAAGTACTGAACTAACATGTAAATAAAAAATATTTAGCTACTTTTTCCAGGGAGAAAAAATATCAAATAGAACATTCAAATGGAACATCTGGAAAATGGAACTTTAGTGGAGAAGGGGGAGTGTACTTCGGGATGTTACGCGGTCAACCTTAGTTTTCGAAATTTTGAAAATATTAAAATCAGATACAATTTCTTTTTAGAATGTTGGACTAGTTAGATATATATTCAATACATCTTTGACTAAAAGTTTCTAAACCACAATAATGTCTCTCAATGAAGTCTAGGATTACAGTGCCAACTGGTTAGATAAACGAATTCAAAAATAAAAAGCAAGAACACCAATTCCAAGGCTGATAACACACCAATGAAAAATAAGTTAATTAAAGAAGACAAAATAATTTTTTCCAACTGATAAACTTTAAAAAAGTTACCTCAAACCCCAGTTTAAAACAGAACTTTCACTTCCTGAAATGTCCTTTGACAACTCTCACTGAGCGTGGCGTAATTGTTTTGCACAAGATCATCTCCTCTCCAAAGAAAACAAGACTCCAGCACTTTAAGAGAGATCTTTTGAGAGAAAGCAAACACCCACATACAATACATTACGAAAATACTAACGTCGTATGATCACTGAACTCCTCTAATCCTAGATCAAGACTGCAGCATTTTCTTTTATAATTTTCCACTGGTGACCAGTTACCAGACAAGCCTTTCCCTCGCCTTCATCATTCCTTGATATTTCACGTACTTCGTTGATGAGACACTTTAAAGAGCAGTCACGTGGTCGACGTCCCCCCCTTCATGCTTCAGGCTTTTCGTCCCCAAAGGAAAATAGCCAACAACAGACCTCACCGGCTAAGTGAGACATTCATTGTTTGCGCCAAGACTGGGATCTATACCGCATGAGTTCTTCCCTTTCCTGCCAGTGAGATAAGAAATTGCTCACGTGAGATCTTCGAAATATTGGTAAATCCTCCTCCATCTATGACTTGTTTTTTTGTTTTCGTGTGAGAAACTCTGCTGATATTTTCTGTACCAAGAAAAATATCAGCAAGCACGATTTCTTGTATGTTTTGTACAAGTCATTGGTTCAATAGTGAACCAATGACTTGTACACAGAAACATGAATTTGTGACACTTTTTCTAAATTTGTACTCAATTTCTAAAATATTTATTCTAAAGATATTGTTAGCAACAAATATCTCGCATATAGTAAATGTATATACGGGTAACCAAAAAGAAACACGCTAGAGATGGAGTAATTGCTGTAGTATTCTGTCCGATTGTTATTTTTCCCTCTGGAAGGCTACAGAATGACTGCTCTTCGATCCGTACCTGTCGCCCCAACTCGTTTTATTGATGGAGGACTGTCTTCGCAGCTTGGAGAAGATTCGGGAAGCAGCCAATTCTTCTACTGTTCATTGATTTTCGGTGTTTATAATAACAACTTGTATGATGTAAAATTTGCTTGGCAACATTTAAAGATGGCAGCACTCCAAAGCGGTAACACGTAGCACCAAAACGTTCAGAAAAATCATCTTCGTTCAAAAAAACAGGTAGTTTTTTAAGTTATCCTTGTGAACTGAATTCTGAGATACAAAATAATGACAAATTTCACCAGGTGGATCTAAAAACATCAGAACGCGATAATTTGTTGAAGAATTTCATTTCACTACGTTGGATGTCAGTCACCGGATGAAACAAAATTTGGGAATCAACAATGAACGGGTTCTACAATTTTTTTTTTTTTTTTTTTTTTGTAATTAGTAGTAATTGTGAAAACAGTAATTCGAACACAGAAGGGATTTGAAATTTGTGTGTGAAAACAGTTAACAATAATACCAATACACACACAATACAATACTACCACTACCACACACACACACACAATACTGTCAACACAATGTCATCACCACAATACACAATACCACAATACCACACAATACTAACAATAATACAATAACAATAACACAACATCTTTCAATTCTACATTACACAATTTAAATACTTATAATTAAAGACATGCATTTTTTTTAAATAAAAGCATACATCAAAATTTCCTTCAATTTGTAAATATTATAACCTCAGGAGATAAAATATAATAGAGGAATTTGCAGGGAAGCTAAAACTTCTTTATTTCAGTTTGAATTTATTCAAATGTTCTCTCTCTTCTTAGAGAAAAGAAGTAGAAAAGCATTAACTCCGCTAATAAAAAAAAATTAATTTGATCAGTTAATAAATGCTTCCCTTTATTTTAACATTTCATTTTAGTTCTTTAATTTCGTTAATATATGCAATAATTCATTGAAGTTTTTATTTCGAATTTAAAAACTGTTTTAAAAAATTTTGTAGAACATGAAACAAAACTTCGAGTCGAAGAATGAGCAACTGATAAGGAAACAGTTGACGTTCTGAATTAAAAACTCTTCAGAGTATTTCAATTTACAAATTACCTTTGAAAAAAATATTCTGTGAGTTGAATCTCAAACTGTAGCTAGTAACACAATTAGCTGTTATATTAATACTTTAAAGAGAGACTATCGTTTTCTTCCTACAATCTACTACCCAACATGCTACATGGAAGACTTCTTAACAACTACAAGTCATTTACAAAAAACGAAAACTGACGCAACTAGATTTGAAAATATCCTTCCTCAACTGTTATCCTCATATAATAGATCGTGAGAAGTTTTGAAATAATTTGATGATACGAAAAGAAATAAAATAATTCTAATAAAAAAAGTTTGTCAAGAAATACGTTTCTGTTAAAGGTTTGAATTTTTTCGAAATAAATACAATTCAGTTTATTACGTATGAAAAGATAACATATTTCACATTATCCATCAAACGTTACTGGATTCAATAAATTTTTTTTTATCTAATTAAAAAATTTACCACAAAACTACCGTAAAGGTGAAAAAAGTAGTTCATAATATAAATTAGTTTCAATAAGGAAACCCAAGTTTACTGAATTCGAAAATACAAGGAATAAGAAATGAATATGTGATTAAAATTATCTGTAATCACTGCCGAATTTATTTTCAAACAATGCTTAGTACTATTAAACTGAATTTGATTGGCGAACATCAAATGGACGGTACATACATGCAAATGCAAATATGAATTGAAACAGAATATCTTATTTGGCGTCTCATCCGATTCGTCATTTATTACAATTAATACTAGTCAAAGATAAGTCTTGAAATATCTCGATTATGTTCAATACATTCATTTTATGTAAGTAATGTCGCATAAATGCCTTGATTCTGATATTATACGAAGAAGCAGTCTTAATAATTGAGGTATTTATTTATTTGTATAAACCATTTGAAAGAAGAAACACGGTATGCATTATGTGCGATTGCAATACATGTGTACTTAATATATATATATTTATGAAATAAAAGAAATCAAAACTTGGGAAAAGCACAAAAAAATAAAACTATATACAAAAATATTTAAAAAAAAAAAAAAAAAAAAAAAAAAAAAAAACGACACCCAATCCACATTTAAGCATTTAACTACTTTTCCCAACTATAACTAGATATAGAAATTTATGTTTTCCGAAGAATTACTTTACTTTCATCTCACGATTCTCAACTAAAATCTAAATTTCCACCGAACGTTAATTTATCAAATTCTACGTGTAAAGAAGTAGGAGAGAAAAAGAGGGAAAAAAAAAAGATTCCGGAACACTGTAAAAATATTTAACCTCGCACGAAAAAAATTGCTAAGCCCGAAGCCATTTTCGCAAAAACGCTTCTGCATAATATCAAAGTATCCACCCAAAAAGAATCAAAAAAGAATCGATAAATCCCAAAAAGGAATCGGGCTCCCGCCCCCCTTCTTTTACCCTGTGTCCCTACCTCTCTTCCCCTTTTTTAATGTTACTAAACATCAATCATTGTGTTCAATCCAGGTATAGAAAAAAAAAATAGATATACATATATATTTGTGCGTGTATATCTATATAAATTTGCCTTGCAGGGTAAAAACAGAATGATGCAGTTGGATAGGGGTAAAAGCTCAAAAAAGGGTAAAATGGGGAAACCTTTTTACAATGTGTATATGTGTGTGTGCGAGTGTCGTTTGAAGGTACGTAAGAAAACATACGGGCTCTCTCTTTAAACATTAAGCTCACCCTTATTTTAAAAGCTTTCCTCGATCATACTCTAAGTATTGGGAAAATTAAAGCGAGTACACTATACATGTTGGGGGTGCTCGAACGGAAATGATGGTGGGGATGTCTACGATGTACTTAACTAAATTTTCTTGTTTGCGAAAATTAACTCTAAAAAAAGCCTTCAAATTGATCAGGAATAAATTTATATTAAGCCAACAGCAGAAAAAAGATGAAATAATGGCATTTTGAAAGATTAACAAAGTAAACGTTTATACAAGAGGCAATCTCATTTCAAAAACATAATGATTTCTTTTTTTTTAAACAGGAAATGCAACAGTTATGTTGTTCAGTCTAATGAATAGCACTAGAACATTAAACTATTGAAAAATATATTATAATTTTGAGTCCTGATCAAATATATTTTATTTTCATTTTTTTTTAAACATGAAATCCTATATTTAGATTGTTCAATTAAATGCAGTGCAAGCATGATCATTGGATTATTGGCAAACGACATTATAATCATGAGCCGATTGGATAATACACATTGCAAAATATCATAACATATCACGAAAAAACTTTGAGGATGCAATTACATTAACAGCAATGTTTCCCTTCAATTCATGAGATATCGGTAGAATTGAATTTCTAAAAAAAAAATAACTATTTGGATAAGAAGCTGAAAATATCATTAAGTCATCGCAACCTACCAAACCAACTTTATTTCAAATGCCTCGTCAGTTACACACAGTTAAAAGTTTTTGAAAAAAATATTAAATACCTGTCAACATCAGAGCTGCTCGAGAGAAAATTGTGATTGAGGTAAATACAATTACATGTAAGATTTGTATGAAAATTGATGAATATATAACATTCATAAATGTAGTACGTGGTCTCCACTATCAAGTAAACAGTGGGGTATTTTATGGGTGGTCCCTGTTGAACTCTAAACTTACGAACGAAAAACCCAAGATAGTCATATTGCTTACTTAATGTTCAGGAATGTGATAGATGCTTTCGTTAGGAAAGGGCGCTCTCTTTTTTGTTTCGTGGCAACCCTACATCCCTCCCGGTGACGCATTTAAATAAGAAGATCACCAATATTTAGCACGCACGCCCAAGCGAATTTGACAGATACGCATACAATTTCAACACACACACTTCACGACACACTTACACACACACAAAATATGAAGCAGTACTCACAAATGTCTAAGTTGGGGCATCATTTATCTATCTCCCAGATATACACAATTATATAACTGTTTATTTTACTTCTAATTTGTTTAAATAAATTTAACGAATGCACCAAATGATGATCTTCTCAATGTGATTGCCATTCTATTTCTATTTAATTCTCCTTTATGATCGGAACTCTTCTCTCCCACTGTATGATTCACTAATTTATCAGAGATAAAGCCCTCTTAATCAATAAAGACGACATACAGCATATTTCGGAACACAAGCTCATCAGTGAATAAGCCCAAAGTACATCCCTCTCCCCTTTAAAATTTATTTAAATTTTAAATATCGTTTGTAAGCAGAAATAAAGGGGGGGGGGAATTCTACAATGTTCGAACATGTAACCAGATGGACGACACAGGCATTAAAGTATGACTTTTTTTTTTTTTTTTTTTATCATAAAGGTTTAATTGAAAATATCCAAAATGCAAGCTAGAATATTAAAGAAATATTCCTCTTCTGTTGCTAATTTTATGTGGGAATTCTCTCAAGTATTCAATTATTATTTCTAGTGTACATTTTGGTAATTTTCCGTGAGCCGAGTGCAAATTTCCCCTACAATCGGTTTTTCGTTTTGTCAATGACTAACAAACCAGTAATATAAACATTATCGAAAATAAAACAATTCACTTTGAAAAAAAAAAAAAAAAAAAAAAAAAAAAAAATTAAAAATAATGACCGTTTCAATTAGAATTATTTCCCTTACACACTGAAGATGCATAAACTAGAGAAATAAAAACGTTTTTATAATTGACGATTTATCGCTTGTGTGCGGCTAAAGGTAAAGAGACTTTTTTTTTTTTTTTTTTTTTTTGAACAAATGGGTTCGTACAAAAGCCGATTCCTACAATTTAGCTTAGAAAAAGTTCCAAAAATTATCGGCTAACACACTGTATAACATTCATATAATTTAAGATACCACAAAAATATTAACTTAAATACATCTTTAAATACAAAATTTTGGAAATTATGAGGTACCAAATGATGCGCTATTCAGTGTATCTTGAATATTGAGGAAATAAAAATAATTTATTCAATATGACATTCCAACATCACGGTTTCGTCAGGAAAATTTCAATCAAGTGTGGGACAGATAACACAGACATCTTTTTTTTCAGCGAAGAAATTAGTTTGGAGCCTTTTAGTGTTAGGAGACTGCTGGACATTTGCCCTTTCTCAAATATCCATCAAATAAAGCACCAATACGTATTTGAGTGAGACTGCCGTTGGCAATTCAGTATGAAAAAAAAAAAGCAAATAATTTTCTCCTCCTGTGCAAAGTAAATCTACACTCATTTTAAAGGATTTCCTCAGTTACAGTGCCGATCGCATGAGAAAGTAAAAACACAAAATGTGAAGATTGTGCTGATGAAAACAATAATTGTACGAGTAAGATTGATCGAGTACAATTTCCTATAGAACAAATATAACTGTAGTTAGTCTCATAGTCTTTTAATTAAGAGTTAAAAAGATCAGAAGTAAATTTTACCGATAATCGATGGTGAACCGAAGGCACCTCAGTATGAGATAGTTAAAAATAGTTAAGGCAGAAGCCGCAGAGATGTCGAATGTAATGGATTAGACAAATTGCTTACGTTATTCGTCGCGAATAAAACTGCTGTTTAATGATCGCAGGAATACATTAATAATGATCACATGTATTAGTAACAGATGGTTAGGTTCTAGAATGATTTGACCTTTGGATCGCATTCGTGTATTGTTGAACATTGCAATAATTGATTCTTCACATGAATAAATTGTGCTCTGTTAGCAAAGGACTTTGTTCAATTAGGTGTAATTGCCATGGAATCATCATTTGACGGATATTACGCCAGGAGAGAGAGAGTCGTAGAATTACGCTGACTTGTTAAGTGTCAATTCCGGATCAAATAGAAATGCGTTTAGGAAAATTTCTGTAACAAAGTTAATCATTCTGTAACAATCGGTTAATGGTTGTTATGATAATTAAATGTATTACGGAGAGTAGTTATTTATTTAAATTCTACTTTTGTATTGAATTTAATCTCATCAAAAGAATAATTTAATGCTCGCTAAGAGAATGCTGCAACTAATTTTATACATATGTATCATAAAAGCAATTAAATTAAAAAAAACTATGATGATATATTTTAAACATCATTATGTTTGCAATAAATGCTAACTTAAAACTTTATTTTGTGCATTGTTTTTATACACAAACTAAAAAACACAAATTAATGCGTATTTTTAAATTTGTGTTAGAAAGTAGAATTAATTTCTACTACTAACCTTATGATTCCCAATAATGATACACCTTATTCTAAAGAAAGACGTCTAAAGTGAAAAAAAAAACTTATTTATTTTACTGTTTTTATTAAATATACCAGAATAATAAATTCTAATAATGTAGAAAGGATTATAAAAAAACTATGGTTAAAGTACAGTATAAATAAAATCATAACATATAAACAGAACAAAGTGATACCATGATAAACGAGATAAATCTTTTTTAAAAAAATATATATACAAAATCACAATAAAATCAAACAAATGTTTTCAGGAAACCAAAAGAATACCAATAAATCACTTTTTTTTAGAAATTACAACGTTATCGACATATTACAGTTTCTAATTTTTATTTATATAAAATATAGCCTTAGTATGCTGCTCTCAAGTGTAAAGAATAAAACGCATTATTTTACATAAATCATACCTGAGATTTTAGCCGAAAAAAAGAATGACGCATATTAAACGATACATCCTTTCGAATCCTAAGAACTATATAAAGTTCGAACAAAAGAAAATTCGTAAGTGGAACGCATCCAGATTACCAACTGTCATAGCTTTTTTTTCCTCAAACACAATCACAATTGAGAACCTTAACATACATAAACATGAGTCCTAAAGCACCAAAAGTTTCATGATTTCAAAACAAAAGAACGGAAGACGGAACTGAAAAAGTAAAGCAAAAAGAAGGAAGGGTAAACAAAAAGCAGGGAGCTAGAAATTGAGCCATTTCCATTCCTAAAATCACAGCACGGATACCAGGACCAGTACGGACAAGAGTTCTTGACAATAAACATATTGACAAACATTGATTTTGTAATAAAGGTGAGTTCTCGAAAAAAGTTTAAACGTTGCTCTACCTGCTTTTTCTAGACATTTTCGTATCGAAAATGTGTTTTCTTTTCCAAAGATTGTTATTCTGTTCTGGTCGTTTTTAACGATGTTGTTTTTTGCTTTCCATCTCTTTTATTTAAAGACTACGAATTACTCGTTCTATTAACGGATCTGCTTTCCGATATTTTCATAACTAAGGGAAGGAAGGGAGGTTGGAGCAATGCGGAATGTTTAGAAAAAAATTCCAAATAAAAACTCTCTTGAATCCTCCCTTTCTTCGAATTTAGAATCAAAGGCATGGAATTCTCTCCCAATGGTATTTTGCGTTCAACTAAACGCGATTGATTTTGCATTAATCATATTTTTTCAGTTATTTTAGTTTGACAGCAGAAAAGTAATACTTGGAATAAATTGATGATCAAAAATATTTCTTATAATAAAAACCTTCCATTCCAAGACGTTTTTGTATAAAATAGAATTAATACGAAACTAAAAGGATTGATTGATTGTATCACAACGCCAATAAATGAGACATAAATAAAAACAACATTATTAAAAAGGTTAAGAGCATACATTTGGGACATTGTTTGCTGTTTAATATCAATTGTATAATAAGTAAGCAAAAGATGGTTGGAATATATGTACATTGTTCTATATGAATAAAATGATTTTACTTGCTTAGAAAGCATAAACCAAAATTATATTTTTAAACAGTTTGACAACATTTTACTTGTGTTTCTCATTTCAGATGTTGAAATTTTACTACATTTCAAAATGTTTGAATTTCGACATAGTATTCTTTTATTAAAAAAAAAATCATGAAATGAAATTAATTAGCGAAAGTTAATGAAATAAATCAAATGAATTTAACAAGACTAAATTAATAAGATTCACTAATAAGTTTTTATATATTAATATTCACTTCCTGGTTCTCATCTGTTGATATTTTAATGAAAGAAAGATTGATAACAAAAATTTTAATTTTTGTACAGTACAAAGAACAACAAATAAAAAGTTTAATTTTACACTTAGCTTTTCTATATTTGCTCAGTCATACTTATGTCAACATACATCTGCAATTTCTAAATTTCTGAGATTGATAAAAAAAAATAAGATTTTTTAATTCAAATTTTTTAAAATCCCATTTTAGAAATCTGTGTATTTTTCCAACGGACAAACGATATTCGGCATATGAAATAATTAGGAAATAGAATCCTATTCGAAATTAAAACGATATTAAATTTAAAAAAAATACCAGAAAATCGATACATCTAATTGCGAAAATCAATAAACTCCAGAAAGAATTAATTATAACACTCCATTTTTTAATAAAAAATTAAGATAAATTATTTCATATTCAAGATGATATCAAAAAGCGAAATATATGCAAGACTAGAAAAAACTAATAAAATCAGAGAATATTGCTAGCTTTCGATTGATTGAATCGCACTTGAAAGCAACACGAGAGCTGTTAGAGATGGACCAATATATTTGAACCTGGGTCAGACACCTGAGCTGGCACCTTCCTCACTAAACTTCCAAACCATTGCATCGAAAAGACTTGGAATCACGACAGATTAAACGTGCATCATCCCCGATACGTTTCGATTATTACTAGCATACGCACTAACTGTGTAGTTAGTTTTCTGTATAAAGTGCATCTATTTTATTTAAAAAAAATTAGAAAATAAATTTTAAAAAATAAAAAAAGCCAAATGGGAAAAAAAAGTGATATGTTAAGTTTTTCTCGTATTTCTTTCCGAAAATACAAGCCAAATAATATATAGGAAATACTTTTGGATTTATTCACAGTTCGAATACTGAAATTCGAAAAGTGAACAACTATAGACATTAAATGAATCCCTTAAGGCAGGGCTTCTTAAACTATGGGTCGCGACCCCAAATGGGGTCGCGTAGCAAAATTCTGCGGTCGCGAGAGATTTTAATGTCAAATATTTATATATACCATTTTATAACATCACTAGAGTTGGCGGAATGCAGTGGACTTGCAGCGTCTAGACACGCGCATTTGTTGAAGGTTTTGAGCTATCTCCACCGACAGCAGTAAACGATCGCTACGATCCCTATACTGTGGCTATACATTGTTAGTGCGTTTGTCGGTATCATACATGTTGAATAAACTGCGCGCCGCTGACTTCCCACTCTGACCGCCACCTCTAAATATCACACTCAATCAAAGGGAGGAATGCGCGCGCGTACACACGTGCAACCTGCAGCTAAACAATGATTCATGTATGGGGTCGTCAAGTTTTGTATGGGGTCGTCAAGAAACTCGCAATCATAAATGGGGTCGTGAATGACAAAAGTTTAAGAAGCCCTGCCTTAAGGGAATCCCTTTCGGCCTAGTTGTGAGAGAACTGACAAAAACGAGAGTATATGTTTTTTTCCCGGACCAACAGATCGAGAGTTCAGCTCATCCCCATCATTCAAGGTCAACCAACCTCCTGTCCCGAAGCTGCGAGAAAAACATCGTTCACCTAATCAACACTTCGCTTCCACCGAAGTGGTGACCCGAGCGTGATCACTAGGTATCAGCGCATCCTACAACTACTGGTTGCATGCACCTCCGACGCAAATACTTGCGTCTGTATGTCTTTCTACGACAACCACACTTTAATCACAACTAGTGACATTGCGGCTACGGCTAATGCGTCAAATAGATCCACCATCTCAAATAGATATAGTCCATGACGTCAAATGGGAACTGCCCCAAAACGAAACTCAATAAAACAGGGAAGGGGAGTAGAACAATTTCAGCAATGACTGGAAATACAATTTTCTCTAAAATACCTTTCTGAATGTTCCTCTTTGTATTATCACAATGTTATTCGTAGGGACAGTATGCGGTCCGCTTTATTCAACAACGAAGATAGAAATTAAGATGCCTAAATAAATAACCCGAGGCGAATCCTTTTTGGCCTAACTGATAAAGTACTGCAAAAAATAAGTTTTCTATGGACCCACAAATCAAGGGTTCAAATCCTCTCCGTTGCTCAAGGTCAACCAACTTCCTTCCTCAATGCGGAGGGGGAAATATCGCTCCCGCGGAAGATAATTACCGACAAATATAAAAAATAATACAAACACTGGAAAATACGAATTTGAAGATCAGTTAACAGTTAGAGTTACAGCTAATTCAAGAACAAAATAATTCTAAGAAGGCTTCCTACGGTTAACAAATATTTTTACAGAATAAATATTTTTGAAAACACAAAAAAATTCACACAACCATTACTTCTGCACATTTTGAAATGTATTACTTATTTATACGCAATATTCCTAGCTCTGTTGAGTTATATCAGCGATAAAGAGAATTTTATGTTACTTTATCTACAGTTCTATAATTTTTCCACAATATATATTTAAATACACATTTTTCACATAAAGAAAGATTATCCAACATTTAACGAAACCCCTACTTGAAAATGTTTACATAAATTTAAAAAAAAAAAAAAAAACTGTTACTTACTTTAAATATTCATTCGAGACACTCAAAATAAACAAAACAAAACAAAAATGAATGTGTTAAAAACCAAAAATAAAGAACAAGACTATTTGAATCTGGGATATAAAAAAAATCTAAATGGCGGTTTTTGATGCACAGCTTTTTAGTCCTATCACTTGCAGCGCCTTTTACACAAAAGTCGATACACAATTTCTGCAGGTAGAAAGTTACATCTAAAGCATTTTAGTTTGAGAATAAAGAAAAGGGGTTAACTAAAGGTGTTCAGGACAGTATTCGCCGGATCGATATCGTAAATCGAAGATCTTGGAGCCCAGGTAACTTATACCGCGTTATCGCACCGCTTCCAGAAGTATCCACGAGGCTTTTATTTATTCTTAACCATCTCAAAGACGAAGAAAAGGCACCCACTATAATTGACTTCCCCTCGCTTTCAGAGAAAGACAAAGTAATTCTTGCTAAACAAGCCAACATTTAAGTAGGGTCCTAGATTTTCCCTAACACTGACAGCAAACTGTTTTTTGGCTCCGAAAATGTATATTTATACTAATAAAACAGATAAGGTCTCTCCCGTTCATATTTATGAATCCAGTATTTTCGTAAAGTCATGCTTTCTCAGTAATATTCAAAATTGAAATGTATTGATACACACAGGGTTACTCATAATGATTCATCAGATTTCAAAATTCCATATTTTCATAAGTAAATGACACAGAATGATAAGTATACAAAGGAAACATATAGAAGTGATTTTTTACAAGTGTTCGATCTAACTTCCTTTTTGGTTACAAATAATGTCAATTCGATATGAAAATTCTTACTAAACAAGTTGTAAAGTGTACGTTGTAATTGATTATACAAGCAGTAATGTTGCTTAAGTTCACATGAATTTGTACGTTTTTGTGGCGCATACACTTTATCCTTCACAAACCCTCAAAGCAAGAAATCGCACGGAGCTATATGAGGTGACTTAGGTGGCCAACTGTGTAACACCAAGTTATCTCCACTGCAACCGATTCAATTCGAGATGGTTCCGTGAAAGCTTCTAAAACAGTTTTTGTAGTATAATTTTACGAAGAACACACGAGAACCCATCTATTGTGTGTTCACGATAAATAAAAAAAACTTCCACAGCTTTCATTTGTATTCATGTAATGCCTATCATTGTATGTCATTCGTTTTTGGAAATTTGAAATTTTGAAATCGGATGCTTTATTTTGAATCCTGTATAATTCATTCTTCTACCATTACTGCTAATTTAACTTCCCTCCAAATTTAATTTAAGTAAAAATACACATAATATTTAGTCATTTGAAAGTTAATAATGAAAAATAATTTGAGATTTCCTATAAAATATATTTTAAAGAATAGTGAAGACAACACGAAGCTTAGATGAGAATAGTAAAATAGCGATTTATTTTTTAAAAAATGAAATGCACAGAAAATTTTGCACCTATAAGTCGTGTCTAAAAAAACACAAAAATCCATTACCATGTAGTCCTGATTAATTATATAACAAGAACATAATCTAAGTTGGAACTTTATCAGCATGTTTTCACGCTCACAAAACGTTCTCTAACAAGATTATGCGTTTAGTTTTTATTAACGTTGCACTAGAAGCAACACGAGGGCTTTTGGCGACTGACCTCGTAATTTTGAATCACGGTCAAATGACGAGAACGACACCTGAACTGGCACCCCCCCTCTCCTAACTTCCAAACCACGCCAACGGAAGGACTTTGGGCCCCGACAGATTTAACGTGCATCAGCCCCGGCTGCACGGCGGGTCTTTGGTGGCCAAGGATCGAACCCACGACTGAACGAAAACCGCCGTCCACGAATCCAAAACCATGACCGCTAGGCTACCGCGGCCACACAAAACTATGCGAAGCAACTATCAAAAATATTAATCAATTCCGTAATTTCAAAGTATTTCGTATTTGTCTTAAAAGTTACGAGTTAAAATATTTATAAAAACTATCAAAATCGTATTATAACGTAGAATAAATACAATTTGTCCATCATAATACAGATCAAAGGTAAAAATTAAGAAATTCAAAATTAGCGAGTTTTACTCGGTATAAGAATTCATAATAAAATAAATTAGACATTTATTCCTCGGAAATAATGCCTTTTAAATTAAATATTATGAATTTTCAGAAAACAATTAAATACGTAATCTTAAAGCATTTGAGTCATTGGGAATGACGCAAGCGAAAAACAAATGAATTTTAAACCATCAGTTCCTTTTTAAGATTTCAATAGCGAGGAATTAATTAAATCCAATTGAAGAAACCAACAGCACAAAAACTTTGCATTTTCCGTAAGCATCTACTAAATCAAACTTCATTTAATTAGTTCTTTAAATCAAATGAGAAAGTCAACATTAAAACGCAACTTGGGGCAATTAAACTGTACATTAAGTTCTAAGTATAATGAATGCATTAATAAGCATTTTTGTCGTCAACGGTAAGTTTGGTACTTAAAAAAAAATCACCGCATCACTTAAACTGGAATTTGGTGGTGTAACGAGAATTTGAAAAGGCGATACCGAGATGATCGAATTCCCAAAGGCCATAAGCTACATATTTAATATCGTCTGCAAAATAAACAAAGAATAGAACGTCACGGCGCTACTCAGCTTCTTTGCAATCAATGAGCTTTGTGATTATTTTATCGAATGAGAAAAAAAAAAAAAAAGATTCAAATAATGTGTCGCTTTTGAAAACATGCACTTGGTTCTGCAGAACCAAATGCTTAAGTACAAGAAGGGGGAAAAAACATATCGGGAAAGAGAAAGTAAGAGGAAATAGTCGAGATAAAAAAAAAATAGAATGAAATAGGGTAAAAAAAGAAAAGAAAAGGAAAAGCACTACAACTTTTTTTTTTCTGAGAGGAATCGGAATCGAAAAATTTCGTCATGGTAATCTCGTTTGACTCAAATTAAATTTACAGCCGCAGTCCTTAACTCTGACTGTAACGGAATTGAAATGGATGTAATAGCCTCTCGATTGCTTGTTTTAGTTTTGTGTATTTGTTTGTTATGAGAGAAAAATGAAGTGAGTTCCATCGCTTTGATTCGTTCGTGAAGCGCTGCTTTATTCGATTGTTGTTAATACCATTTAATATTTTCGTTTTCTGCTCATTGCAGTTATGTATGGAATAGATTGGTTTTGGAAACTTTTGAAGGGGGTTGTGTAAGGGATGCACAAGTTAGTGATACATCTTTTGTATCTTTTTTCCCCCTCAAGAGGACAAATTGTCTGAGCCGAGATAATTTATTTGCCTAGTATCCATTTTTCTTGTCGCATTGTGATAAACATAAAATGATTTAGATGTTGTTCCAGTTCAATTACATGAAATGTTTTCTTATTTGTAAAACAGATAATGGTCTATTCAGTGATAGTACGAAAATAAATGTATCATTAAAAACATGCCAGAACATTAATGGAGATTAAAAATAGAGCAACAATATATTAGTTATTAGCATATTAATCTGACATTTTATTATTTAATAAAAAAAGGCATTTAATTATTTAATAAGAAATTAAATCAAATGATCTTTAGTCATTATTAAAGATTAAATCTTTTAATATTTTTACTTTATAAAGATTACTGATAATATAAAACATCAGTATATAGATACAAGAAAGGAAAATTTTAGACTTCAATTGTGTCTCCAAATTTGTCAACGCTATGTGAAATGCTTGTTAAAAATCTAGAAAAGTTAAGTTCGGGTTTTGGATTGATCCGATAATGAAGACATGAATAAATTATTGAAATGGATAATTTACGAAGCGGTCTTTTAACAAATTTTCTTTAAGATGTCCAACATTATTAGAAAAGGGTCTCTCCTTACAGTTACATAATGGATCACTGGCGAATGATTTCGTAATTTCAAACCATAATCAAGGGATGATAACGATACCTGAACAGGAATCACACTCTCTCAACTTCCTCTGCCCCGACTTGTAAGATCTGATTCAGTTTGTTTAAATAAGCAACTTATTAAAAATGCACGTGAAAAAGACTTGTGTTACCTACAACGATGTTACCTTCAACGAACCGTAATTCCGAACCTTGGTCAAGTTACGATGATGATATCAGAGTTGGTAACCTCATTATCTCAATTTCCACAGCCGTCTGGTAAGATTTAGTTTGTTCAAATTGATATTAAATAGAACTATTCAACGGATAACTGGAGACGACCTGTAATTCCATGCCTTAGTAAAATGAAATGTTGATACCATCAAACTTTCATACTACATTTCGAAAGTAATATAACACACTATATGAGGAATTTGAACCCTGCTATATTAAACAGTGTATAGCCCAAGTTTTGCCTTAAGGTTGTTTTTAATATGATAAAAAATACTTGGAACTCGCTAACCACAAAGATGGCACAAGGGCCACAACCGATTACCGCGTTTCTATAGAGTCATTGGAAGAACAGATAATATTTGAAAAAATTGAGCTAATCATTTTTAACAATCACATATTTCGGTAGCCAAGGAGAACTGGATAGTGCAGTCATGTGTCTCGTACTGCAAAGCTCATTAAATTTCAATAAATCGTATCAGTGCATCGATAGTTCTAAAGAGAGTAAAATTTCAAAAGTCGAACGCAACAGTGGATCTATTTTTACTCGATAGAATATTAATGCATCGGTTATATCATGGAACGCGAAAGAGAAAAATAAAATCATTCAAGCTACATCAACGAGAAAGGATGAATCACCTGGAACGTCCTTAAAATAATATTAAGGAGGTTTCAATTGTGCTTCTCATCTAAAAGTTAAATCAACCTTTTACATTGCATTTTACAAATGTAGAGTAAGTATTACAAGTCGATAATGATATACAAATTATGCAGTTTCATTAGTGAAAGTAAAAATGAAACATTATTTTGTTACTTTAAAAATAACAAATCTATAGCGTTCCCAACCGAAAGAAGATGTACAATCTAATACATAGAAAATTTATTTAAGCAGGCAAGTAATACAAATGCAGATCTACTCATTTCAAAGAGATTTCCTGTAAAAGCATCTCCGTTTTTTTACTTTGTTCTTAGATCTTTCTTAAGTGACTCAACTACCGACATTTTTTTTTTAAAAAAATCCCACTTATTAATCTTGTTAACTAATATTAATCCTATTAATCATTATATTAATCATATTAATGTAACTTAATTGCCTTTTTTAAATATAAAAAAAAAAAACCAATAAAATGTAAAAAAATATTTAGCGCAAATAAAAGAGGAAAATAAGCGTGAAATCTTAACAAAAAAAAAACTTTTTTACTGAGTTTAAATAAAACTAATAAAATGTGTAATAGAAAATGATAAAATGCCAAATAATAACATCAAAAGTGAAAATTTTAAATATTAAAAAAAACATTTTGATTAATTATTTCTATCCGCCTTATTTCAAATTAATATGATAATAAGATTTCATTGCAAAAACTTACTTAAAATATGTCACGTTTAAAATTTTGAAGAGATATCGGTATGTAGAAATAAAAGAAAAAAAATGTAAGAACAATTTAATAATCCGTCAATTTCTTTAAAAAATTGACATTGACGAAAATGTAGGAAGCACAAAATTTCAAAAAGTTGGAACACAAGATGGAAGGAGCCATCTGCAAAGAAGAACTTAATGAGAAAAGCTAGACGTTCGTTATGAACATTAAAATATTATCACCGTCACATCGTCTTTAGAACAATGACCGTGTAGGTGGTAGTATATGACGTCATTCATTGTTCTTTGGCAAGCGGCCAACTCCCTTTCCCAAAAAGAAAAACTCAAACACAAAAAGGGCTAAAGAAAAGAGAAAACGTCCCTGCCGATTTCAAAGCGCAAGAGATTCTAAAGTTAGCGGGAAAAAAAAAAAAAAAAAAAGAACGTCAAAGAATATTGTGTTTGATTGAATGCCCTTGACTGTTTCAAATCGCTAATCTCCGGTTTGAGTTCACGACTGATAGGAGAACCTTAAATCACACTGTTCTTGAGTTTTCCCGCTCTTTCTCTAAAGTATTCTTTTTTTGCCCCCTTTTTTCCTCGGTAATATCGAAGGCATGCGGGGAAAAAAATAAAAGTTTGACAGCGAGGAATAAAACGAAGGAAAACTTAGCCAAAAAAAAAAAAAAAAAAAAAAAAAAAAAAAAATGAAAATGGCCACGCACAATAAAAGGTGAAGAAATCAGACGCGGTTCGGAATGGTGATCGTACATCAATGGCCTTTTTCTTTCAAAAACCATAACGGCCGCTTAGTCTTTATTGCAGTATATCAGAAATGGCTATGCGCTACCGTGACACATATAATGTTCGATGGAACAATGTTGCATAAGAGGGTTATTCGAAATCGATATGGAGACTATTGGGAAAGGTACGTTTTTTCCTTTTCCACCGATGGTATATGTCACTCAAATCAGTATTTAGTGGGCAACTATGCAGCATAAAGGCAGTATATCGGTTACGTAGATCAACATTATCAATATTCAATAGTTGCCAGCTTTCAATCTCTGGGCTACAGGAACTCGAAAAACCGTTACGCTCGGATCAATGTCCCGACTCTGTTTTCGATCCAAATATGATTTCAAAAATCAGTCAGAAGTTGGGTTATAAAGGACATTTATATCATTCCATTCAGAAGTTAGACCAAAAGGGCCGCCTGAAAGTCACCCTGTGAAAGAAGAAATGCGAACGCCATGGATGGTGATACTCATCGCAGTTTAAAAATGCAATCTACAAATACGTCGAATGAAAAATATGGGACAAAAATTGCAAAATTGTCATGGTTCAAATTCCGAGAACAGGGAGCAGATTACTGTTATTAGTTATATTTATTCATATCGCATCGGCATAAAAATAGGTAAGGAAATGCTGAAGGTGAAATGTATCTATTTCAACATTGAGTAGAGAAGACTCTCCGATACTTTTATGTTTGTAGTTAGTACTGAGTCATGAACAGAACACAAATAATTCTTGTAGAAAACTGAGATTAATTGATAAAAAATTACTATAGTGTGGTGGGAAAAAGAAGATCAATCAATGTAATTGATTAGATACCACTTACGAATTGATTTTGATACACAATGAAGCAAAACGGAATTCCTTGTCGGGTTATTCATCAAGTGCTTTTATTCCCGTTTGTTTTGCTGAAAATGGCCGCCGCAAACTCCCTCTAGTATCATCTTGACGATACGGAAAAATCAGGACAATTTTTGAACAATATTCAGAGAAGTTTGTTGTTCCAGTCATTCCTGCAAATTAAATGCACTTCCTCCAATGTTGCACTGAGTGTCGTTTTGCATAATTTCCGCTGCCGTTACTGGTTGCCTCTTGAAGAGACGGCGGTTCTATGTGACGCATGCGCAGAAGCCAACATATCACTAACCGTAATTTATGAGTGGATTTCTTAGTTTGATTCACAGGAGATAAGTTTGCGCCGGGGGTATATGCAACCAGTCATTCTAGGTGGTACTGTCGTCTAGTGTTCAAATCATGGGTCACAGTAGCAACAGGACAGATGCTTTAATCCTTTTGAGGGGTTATTTTTCACCCCGCCGCAGACAAGGTGATTCGAACTCTCAATCTTTTGAGTCCCAAGAAAATTAGACCCGGTGATCTTTGTTGATGCCTTAACCATCCAGGCCGAAAAACATTTCTCAAATCTGTCAATTATCAAGAGTTTTAATATATTTTTTTTTATTTTGCTGAAGAGAGTCATTGCAACAACTTAATAATTGTTGGAGATTCAGATCCTATGGATCCCCTCTGCATACTCCACTGGTATAAGATAAGAAATCATGTACGAGCACTTGGAATAAATATACAAAAAATTAATAGTGACGTATTTTTAAGAAAGAAGAGGGAATATAAAATTAGGAAATTAGTCTTATTTTTTTTCGAAATGGGACGAATTAATATGTTTTGGATACGTTAATAGATGCGATTCCAAAATATTTATCGCATTTGAAGATAACGATGGCAATTTCCGAATTAAACAATTATATAAAATTTCTTTATTTAAAAATTAAATTTAAAAATGACAAACTGATAGCCAAGTTTCATTTCGCCGAATCAAAGTTATGACACATCGGTGAAAAAGGACGCGGGTTATTGCTTTTGGGTTTCACATATGCAAGAAATAATTGCTCATTAGCTCTTATAAAAAGATACTGCGATTGAAATTTCGTTATACTGCTCTTACGCTGCCACTGATAAAATATTTATACTTTAAACAAGTGCAGAAAATTTAATTAAAACTATTTATCATAAAACACTAAATTTCTTTTCTAAATTGTGAGCAAAAGAATTTATTATTTATTATACTTCAAGAACAAATTTGTTTTTGATATTGAATTCCACACAAATTGAATCGAAATATCTTCCTTACTTCAATTATTAACTGAAAATTCTCATTGGACTAAAAAATATTTCAAGCAATCGACATTAATCTCATATATTATTTACCATAGATTTAAATATCCTTTTAAATTTTTTGGATAGCATACATAGAGTTCAGAGATTTTAATTAACACGGTGCCATTGAGGAAATTTTAAAAAATACGTTTTCAATGAAATTGTGCCTAAGGAATTAACAAGCATATGTCTTGAAACTCAATATACTGAAAAATATAGCGCGAAATAAAAAAAAAAAAGGGGGGGGGGGTGGAATATTTGCAGCCGAAGAATTTTTGTCATTAGAATTTCTAATTAAACAGAAAATTAAATAAATATAAAGTTATTATGAGTTTAACTGAATGAACTGTACTAGTATGAGGCGCTATAATTAAATCATATCACACGGAATTATTTTTAAACAATTTTAAAAAGCAACTTTAATGTATATTATATGTAACATTGTTTTTGATTAATTCTTTTATTTTCAGTTGAGATTTATTGCGTTTCTTTGGAAGATTAGTATTTAATTATGTTGTAATTTTTAACTAATGGTTTATATGTTTTGAATTAAAATTCTAAGGTATAATTAATTTTATTTCAGTATACACTTATGACTTCTTTTTCTGTAAAATATTTTAAACAATTTCAAATTTAGAAGGATATTTTTAATTTGATTTATATTTGGTTATTTTGAAAATTTACAGATATTTTTCAATTCATCCTATAGTATTTACAGTTTTTTAGTTTTAATAAGTTTTTTAAAGTTCTTTTTAGAGGTCATAATTTGTAATTTAGTATATGATTTTGCATTATTTAAAATTATGCATATATATATATATATATATATATATATATAAACATAAAAACAACTAAAAGAAAAAAAACTAAATAGTTAATTAAAATATGATTAAAAAACCAAATTAAAAAAATACTTACGAAAATCAAACACCAATTCAATTAAATAATCAAATAAAATTTAGGGTTCTAAAATTTAGAACCCTCAATAATCATAATAAACTATTTATAAGAATGAAACAATTGAAAAAAAATGCAAAGTTATAGAAAAGCCAAAATTCAGTTAAATGGAGATCATGGAATAAATTCTGTTCCTTATTTTGGAATGGAATAATGTGTGTCTATACCGATAATCATAGATATAACCATCATATATCAGTAAATCACATTATAAAAAGATAGTAATAAACCACAAGTTAGAAACTGAATTTCAATCACAGAAAAAAAGAAAAAAAAAAAAAAACATTTGGGATGTGATCAGTAAATTTCCGTTGTAATATTTGATCAAAAATGATATCAATCAGCGATTTAAGCTATTCAGAAGCAGCGTCCTATTTAGCACATTTGGTGTTCTATTTCAAATGGAATGCGGTGACTATACCGAACGAGTTTCTTACGCTAATGCGCATGCGTTATCCTGGAGTTCGAAAACGGCGTACAAACCTCATGCAGCTAAAAGGTAACGTCCTTTTTTCCACAAAACAGACGCCTTTACCTTTTGTAAATATGTCATGCTCAATTTGTTCAATATAAAGATAATTTTTTGTAAGTTATGTTCATTTTATTTCATTTCTTCTCCTCCTCCAGAAAACCAGATTGGCTCTGTTCCCTACGAATCCGATTCATCGATATATTAATTGATAACAAGAAAAAATAAATGAGAATAATTCAAATATAAAATTTTTCAAAAACACAATGTTCATATGTAAGTGAAAACTTGTCTTGTGAAAAAAAAATTACTAAAACAAAAATTTAAGTTATTCTTTTGGGTTGATGCCAAATAACAAAGAATGCGTTTACTTCTCATCAAGACAAAAATATTCTAAAAATTTTAAAAATCGATTACGCAAACGGAGAAATTATGCGTTATCCATTTCTTTGGCGCATAATTTCCTACATGCAGTAAAATGAAACAGTAAATAACATCTTTAAGTAAAAGTATAAAGATGGAAAATTTACTTTCATCACATTCATAAATACTTTAAATAATATTCCATAATATTTCATCAGCGTCTCTTTCTCGAATCGTCTGATACATTTCAAGAACGTAATCGTTTCCAAGTTATTTAAGCAAATAAGCAGTAACTAAAAGTGATTAAAATTTTCATATCATCTGCACAGTTGCTTGAAATATTGAAAAGAAGTGAATTTTGCAAAAGAAAGACAATTTAATAAAATTCGATTTAATAAAAATAACGCGGTTTAAAGCGACACACCCTCTGCTGGTAAAGGACATCGATTAAGTGCGAAGCAAAATCAAATAGATAGAAAATATCAAAAATGAAATAAAACCATAAATAGATAAAATTAAGGAGGTTGATGCTTATAAAAGCATTTTATATGTTTTTATAACTTATGAATTGTTTATTAGTATTATTTAAATTTTAAAAACTTGGAAATTTAATTATGTATACATTTTTCAAATGTTCACTAAGGTTATATTTCGCTCCCCCTTTATTTATTTATTTTTTGCTAACAACATTTATAATTAATTTCAAATAGGAGGTCCTTGTTTCCAACCTCGAAACATTTTTTAAAACGTTTTTCTGAATTTCACTTGGTGTGTGTGTGTGTGTGTGTGTGTCATCAAATTTTCGATCGTTAATTTAACCAACTTCCCATCAATCTAGAGTTCTGAAACCTTGGGAATTGTTCTCACTCGCCTAACAATGCGATATTTAGACATTTGCGACAAGTTTTAGCTAGTATTTTCTTCAATAATGCAGTTTATCCCAACCACTTGGCGCGATTTCAAAAATTGGCACCAAAATTGGCGATTTTTTTTGTTTGGCTGAACGTTAAGTCCGTAAAACGGACCAGGGTAGCCACATTTGGCAAAATATTGCCAAATAATTCTTGTCGCCAAGAGTGATTGGGTTAAACTGCATTCCAACCATTTAATTTACCGGATGAATTAATTAATTTTAGTTACTTTTAACGTTTTTATGTATTTCACTTGGTGTGTTTTTCTGTGTGTGTGAATCAGTGTGTCATCCAATTTTCTATCGTTAAATTAACCAACTTCCCATCAAGCTAGAGCTCTGAAATTTCGGGAACCGTTCTTACTTGCCTAACAATGCAATATTTAGATATTTGCGACCAGTTTTTACTAATATTTCAATAATTTTTCTTAATAAACTTTGCCACTATATAAAAACGTTGTTTTTAAAAACGTTGTTTTTAAAAACGTTGGTTTTTATCTCGAATTATTTTTATCGAACTGCTAGATTGATTGATTATAAATCAATATTGCATTAGAGACAACCTGAGAATTAATGACAACGGGAATCATAATTTTGTATAATGGTCAACAGAGAAGGACGACTAGCGCCACACTTTCTTCCACATCATGCCAAAATGAAAACTTCTATGTGGTGACAGTTTTAATGTTCAGTAAAATGATTACACGATGGTCTATCAAAGAACGAAATCGACCATTACAAGTCCTTTAAGATACCAACTACGCCGTTGCGGACTAAAACCCCCTTCGGAAACAAAGTCTATTGAAAATACTATAGAAATAACAGTAATAATAATAATAGGCTACAATATATTCATTATAGAATTATCCACGGAAAATGAAAATCACTAAGATTCAAATGTTGCAAAAATATTTTATTTGCATAAACACTACAGCAACTAAAATTACTAATGGAGCTTCATTAAATACAACATCTATCTATCTACCTATATATATGTGTGTGTGTGTGTGTGAGTTAGTGTAATGATTTTATAATTTAATAATTTCTCTCAATAATAATTTAATTTTCTATTATATCCCGTTCCCCTCCCACTTCAAAAGTAAAGATTCATTCTTATTTCCTTATCCTATTCCAAACTATCCTTTTATTTATTAGATCACGCTCTCATAAAATTTGTCTAATCCCTTTTTCCCACGAACATAAATCTGTCAAAATAATCCCTTCTAGTCTCCCAGTCTTTTGTCGGTTTTTCCTAGAATCCCTAATCCTGTACCACGTGTTCTATGACGTTTCTATTATATAATGGGTTCTATTATCTATTCGTTTCTATTATATATTCCCTAATATATAATGGGATACTCCGATAAATAGAGCTCTTTTTATCGTCTCGCCATTGCAGCAGGTACTGCGGTTAAACCACTAAAATATAACTATTTCTTATTTCTTCGGCCCGGCAGACCTTGCATAGCGTCTTCATAATAAAAAGGAAATAAAATTACCACCATGAACTTGAATTTGACTCGCCTTCTTCATTGACTAAAAATTGTTTACAACTACAGTTGACGGAATGATGAAATATCCTCAAGTATATATATATATGTGTGTGTATATATATATATATATGTGTGTGTGTGTGTGTATATATATATATATATATATATATATATATATATATATATATATAAAATGGTAGGGTAAAAATGGCTTAGGAGATATAATTCTGCAAGGGGTGTCTTATGGTTTGAGAGACAATTGAAGTTTAATTTAACACTATCTGACAGCACTTGTAATCGTGGTAATTAAATGCCCATGACCGCGAGTTCGTGGACGGCATTGCTCTCGTCAAGTAGTGAATTCGAGTCCTGATTCTATTTAAGACCTGCCGTGTAGTGGGATTGGTGCAAATTAAATCAAAGTACACACGTTGGAATGGTGAGGAAGCCTGAAGAGGGAGGGGAACTGAGATGTCGAACTCCCCCCTAAAATGACAACGTAGTCTTCAACACCCCTCGTGTCGCCTCTATGACGTAAATAAACAATCTACCGATACGCCTCGAATGGCGTGATGAGGAAGCTCAGAAAATGACGATCCAATCCCCTTTCCGTCCTTCTCAGTATTTCTGATGGTAGTTGAAAATTGAGTTTTCCGGGTAGAAAAACAATTTTTGGCAACAAAAACGATCCGTAATTCACAGTGCGCAATTATAATACACCATTACCTCATTATGACAAATTCATATAATAAAGGATCCATAAGATACTTTTTTTTTATCTCATTCGTCAAATACTAATAAACTTGCTTCCATTACACACCAATAACAAAGTTATTATTCGTTGGTTTCGGACATTCATTAAGAGTTCGAATAACGAATTTCAACCCGGAACACTCAATTGAATAATCAGAGGAACTTCATACCTCTAACTATTTTGATTACTCGGCGTTATTACTCTCTGAAATCATTGGCGTTAAAAATGCATGCGAAAGAAACGGGAAAACGAAAAGTGGGAATGCATCGATTAGAGTTTTGCGAAATTCGTGATGTATGCAATACTACTACCAACATGGCGTGGTCGTTTTATGGATCTTTACTCTTGTAACTGTCACATTTAGGGCGATAGCTATCATCTACTTTTATGCGAGTCTTAATGCACCATTAAATCTATCTGCTACGTAATTTGCAAAACGCTACGTGTGTCATTACAGCGAGCTTTCTACATTTATTCGCATGGACGGAAGTTTTTCTTTCAAAGTTTTCAGATATTTTTTGCGTATTACACTTAGTTTCCGTTCTCGTTCCTCTGATTCATATTAAAATTTTTCTTAATTAAAATTTAAATGAAATCGAAACCCCAATCCTCGTAAAAACGCAGATGATCAGTGTTTTACAATAAAGTAATCGTATTTCAGTCTGACGTAGGAGATATGAATATGATTTTCTTAGTCTGAATTAGTTGAACTAAAATGTAGAAGTTTGGTTTGACTCAATACTCTACAACATATTTGGTAGCTGATTGTTAAATAACGTCATACTTACTAGCAACAAGTGGGCTATGGGTGACGGACCCCGTAATTCTGAACCACGATCAAATGACATGGATGACACTTGAGCTGACACCCACTCTCCAAACTACGTCACCGCGAGGAAATAGAGTTTCGACACATTCAAATGCAGCAGCCCTGCTACACAACAGGCCTTTAGAAGGAATCAGGTCTGGAGCCTCTCGATTAAACCAAAGTCAGGTGTCAGTTCGATGCTATTATGATCATTCGAATACCGCAACTAGTGTTCCGCGGTTACAGACGATTGACATTGTGATTAAGAGCCTCGATCAAGGAATGAGGATAGCACCTAAGAGCTTGCACCTCACTTTCAAAACATTTACACCGAGCTATGTGAAGGTTTTGAGAATCAGAAGTTCCCATTGTTCCGAGTTTTCGGCTGAATTAGGAATAGATCTCGCGATTTAGCAGTAACATCGTCTATCGTGATGTTCCATACCAGCATCGTTGTTTTGTCGTGACCGGGGAAATAATACACAATTCGCTACGAATCTTAAGTTTATTTTTATTCACTATATTTGACGTCACCTAAGAGTAAGGATCATAAGCCACCCATGGGGCTATTGATTTAGTTGAATCACTCTTGGTGTACCAGATCACTTTTTTCAGTTTTTTTTTTATCGTTTGCTTCAAATTTAATAACATGTAGCTGATATAATATTCATTTTAATAATTTATCGTTTGCTTTCATTTTAATACCTGAAAAGTTTACTAATGTCCATTTCTCGATATTTCATCGTTTACCTCAATTGTTATATTTAACTGAGTAATTTAATAATAATTATAAACTAAAGCGTACCTTGGGTGGCTAAATCTGTTCATTGCAAAACTTTGCATAGAACCTTTTCATTCTTTATTAATAACTATTTTATTCCATCAACCTTCGTTACGGTCAGAGGAAAGCTTTGAGCCCTTTTTTTTTCCAAGCGAACGCCTTTTCTCACAGACCCCTTTATGCATATATACTATATATAAATATGCAAAAATAAAATTATAAAAGAAAAATGCTTTATAAAAATATAGTAGACATATTGCAGCACTATATACGCTTTAAGGGCATTACATAATAATACACCAATAAATCTAAACAATAAGAATGGGTAGAGATATAGTTCGTATCTGAGGAATTTGAACTAAGATATTATTTCGCGTCATTCAAGTTTGAAAACTCCTGCTATTTCTCTGGAATAAAAAAGTTACACTTGATATGGCAAGGTGAATGACAGACATGCATTTAAAAATAATGTAATTTATGGTATAAATTTATTAGTAAGGGAAATTTAAGAAATAATTTGCTCTCATTGAAAATAAGAATGAGATGATATTTTTTTAACCCTGACTCCCAGATGAGAATGCTTCGAACACGGCTACAAAATATGACATCGGTGTAGATCTCAAAGTTTAAGCAACAATCAGAATACGATACAGATATCTGAGCCGGTACTTTCGCTATCCGAATATTCGAACTAAATTATTTAAAAGTTCAAGGACCATGTTACATTTCATAAGAGTCGACCTTATTTTACAGCATGACGGTACTCGAACCTGTACTTCTGACACTAAACAGCGTCTCAGAAATCCAACTACCACAGTTACAAGTGTCGGGATGATAAATTTTTGTCATATATTTTAAGTGCCCTAACAGTCTTCTAAGATATAAAAATTTCCATGAAATTCTATCTGACGTCTTAGAATACCATATAGGATACATACATTTTATCCTCACTTTTTATTTATTTAAAGATTCTTAAGCCCAATCCTTTTAAAATTAAAACTACTAAGACCATTGTACATTCATCTACAGGAATCGCTCGTGTTTTGTTTACTAGAAATTTTCCGAACTACGTTTAACCTGCTGAATCAACACAATTTAGAAGAATTCTCTATTTTCTCAAGTATAAAAGATTTCGCCAATCACTATCGGTTCGTTGACATTTAGAGCATGAGCGCTATGATGGCGTCGATGACACCTTACGATTGGTGAATTATTTCAACATCACTTATAATCCTATTATGATCGAATAAGTGGCATTAATTAAAAACAAAATAAGTACAAAATCCTTTCTTCGTAAGAAAGCAACATTAGATTACATCGGGAGCAATTCTCGCGCGTATTTAAACTCTAAATTTTTTTTAAACGTACAACATCAGTATTTTTCTCCCTCTAACACTCTGTATAAATTACTTATAAATTTGCCTATTTCTTTTTGTCCTTCTTCAATAGCCCATATTACAGAGAATGAACGTCTAATTACAGTTCAATTAGACATACCACCTGCAAATGGGACATATGAAGGACAGTTACTAGTGAAATATTCAGCGGAATTGTCGCAAGGCAGTTTAAACGAATTAAGGCTTGATAAAAGTCAAGGACACGTGGCAAAATAAACTTTCTCTTTCAGGAGCAAACGACATCGCATAAACGAAAACATCTGTCTGGGAAATATTTAAACAGCTGCGAATATGAAAACTACAAGGTAGGTAGAAAATGATTAAGAGAAAAAGATTTCGACTTTTCTAGAAAGTACTGGTAACAGTTCTCGCAGTTTGAAGAATGTGTTAAGGTTTTCAAAATTCCTATCGAAATTTTAATTAGTTATGTGACCAATGTAATTTCTATCAACTTACTCCAAAGTAGAGTATAAATCAATCTACTCAATTCACTTCAGCTTTTAAGTGAAACGTTAATATTCATAACCCTTATTTTGATCGAGATAAGTACGGGAAAAATAACCCAAAATGTATTGAAAATTTTTACTACTTTTTACTCTCATAATAGAAGAATTATATTGAATTTCTTAGCATATTTTACTAGTTTTTTTCTCTCTCCATAATTAACGTATGCTCCCAAACAATTATCACAAAACATTTTTTCGAAATACCTTTTTATTTAAAATAATAAATAAAAATATTCCTTGGATCGCTAATATTTTTTAACAAACGTTCGCGGGTACAATCAATTTTATGACATTTTTAAAAATACATTCGATAAAATCTCAATCTCATTTCTTTATCAATAATTTCACTACAAATGAAACAGTATTACATTCTTTTGAAGTACTAATATATTTACTCTACGGTACAGTGTTCAATAGTAGTTTAAAACAGCAGTCTTTGAAATTAAAAATTTATTCCCAAAATTTTATTATTCTGCAGGTATTAATTTATGATTTATATTTCGCGAGATGCACATTATTTATAAAAGTCAAAGCGAATAATTGAAGTTGTTCCATTTACCATTAAAGGATGCGATTCAATATACGTATTTTAAAATGAAATGTTCATAAAATTTTTAAACAATGTTGGCTATTGAAATTGAACGGGATTATAGCTTTGATGTAATTATAGAAAATATATTTTGACCGACAGGTAATAACCGACAACTGATGCTAAACAAACATACCTCGAAGTGCTTTAGAATTCAAATGTGTATCTTTCAGCGAAATTCGGCACAGTATTTGCATATTTGTTCCGTATTGACTACTTGTCTCCCAATATATCTTAATGTGGTCGGAAATAGTGAATATTCCATTGGATAAATTTTTAAACTTTGGATTATTTGAATAAATTTGGTGAGATCAAACGAACAAATTTGTTAATAAAAATATTATGATCTTTAATTTAGTTCTTTTGAATATTAAATTAAATAAAACCTATTTTCGTCCGAGAAAAGATAGATTTTTATCATTTTTAAACTATTATTTTGATTGAAAGAATTATTTCACACATATTTTGCTAAATGATTCGCAAATAGTTTGTTACATAAATAATGAATTGCTTAAAAAGCCTATAAGTACAGAGAAAACTTTAATTACATTCATCGATGCAATATTCTATATTCTATTATGTACATTAAGAGAACATAATTATGAACGAAATATTTAAACATTTATTCGGAAAAAATTCATTATTTATTCAAACAAGTTTTACCTAGGCAATATTCCGTTTTATTAAATTTTCCTCACCTTCTCGGATGCGAGAATAATAAACTTCAATCCAGAATTAATTTATAAAAACTTTTCTACAAAGCCACACAAATAAATGTCAAACGAAACCACATTTTAGAATTAAAAATGAATCACATACATTAAGTAAATTATATATGATTTCAGCAACACATCCATTAATATTAATAACACTGCGAATTTTTTCTTCAGATTTCGAAATAGATAATTTTTAATCTACTTATAGAAATATATACTTTGTTAAACTTTTATTTCCCATTAAAGAAATAAAACCTACCAAGAGTATTATTTCTTAGAAGAATGAAAATTCCTAACGTACAAATTATTTAAATGAACAAATTAAAAATTTCTCCTAGTAAAATAAACTAATGAATTATCGCCAATGGATTTTTTCCCTTTCAATTAAAACATCGCGACTCAAAAAGAGTGAAAAAATTACAATGACAGAGACAGAGGGCGACTTGATAAAAATTGCATTAAAAGAAACTAAATTTGATTAACAGTCACCATAAACTTTCCTTTCATTTATTAACTTCTCTAGCAAGCTGCGCAACTTAAAAAAATGGTAATATATTAAGCTGACAACAAATCTTAAATGAAGCCTTTCCCTTGAGCATCTGTTCTGCTAAATAAGAAGTGAAGAACTGAGCAAATGAAAACTTGGTACTACTTCATCACTGTTAAGTGGGATAAATGGTTGATGTCAAAAATAAAAGAACAAAAAAGTTTTATTTATTCCATTTGTTTTTACTATTTTTTACGAATCATTACGTGCTCTCGAGATGGCAACAACCAGCAGAGTAGCTGAAATAAATATATCCGAGAGAAAACGTTGTACTAAAAAAAAAAAAAAGCAAAAAGTAGTGTACTGGTTTCGTGTGTGTTTCTTCTGAAAATTTCTTTCTGAGGCCAAGAGACTGAATTCGTCACGTACGTGTGGCAAAGGTTTTAAGAAATCAAACAGTGGAGAATTTTTCTTTTTCATTCTTTTCAGAACAGAATTATGCTCACAAAGCAGTAGTAGGAGTCGAAACTTTTGGCTTGCCCATTTCACTGCACAGAACAGAGTCACTTTCATATACATATGTAAATTACAATATCTACTAATTCTTTTGTATGATTAAATTGTGATATATACACAAGTAGATATGACTTAGTTTTTAATATTCAAGCATTACTCGTTGTAACAAACCAAACTCATTTTATAACAATGCGAAATAGTATAAACTGGCTTGCTTTATTTAAATCCACATAAACATTCATTAATTCATTTCAGTTCTTTTTTTTTGCGAAAGAAACAATACTATATCAACGATTTACGAAAGTAATACTACTTTAAAAACGATTTTTGTTAAAATGAAACAATTATCGTTTCCAATATGAAGTTTAAATTCTCACAGTTCCTAGACGCAAAAGAGAAACAAATACAATGAACAAGAAATTACATTACTCAGCCTGAGCTTAATTTTTTCTCTTAAAATTGTTGCAGCAATAAAAAAAATATAAATACATAAAACGTTTATCTTTATCCTTTATTGTATATAAAATTATTTTCATTTTGAATGGTTAATTAAATCGAGACATTTACTCAAGAATATTGATTCCTTCTCCATAGCGTCGGTATACAAATTCGACAGAATGGATTCAAATATAAAATGTATCATACGCAGAATTATTTTTTTTTTTTCGTTACAAAAAGTACGGAAAGGAAAATTATAAATTATATATTAAACTTTAAAACTACATTTGATCTCTAACCAGTTAAGTCTATCGAATTTAAGTCACCTAGCTATGTTATTAAAATTTTATCCAAGAACTATAGATTTATGAATAAAAGAAATATGATGCATATAATGACGAATTTAACTAAAACTTTTTTTCATGAGAGGAAAGTATAATTCCAAAAATTAAATCTGAAATTTCTTCATAACATAGTATCAAATATAGAAAAAAATATCTGAAATTTCTTCATGACATATCAAATGTAGAAATTTTTTTTTTTTTTTAAATTTTGACTATCAAAGTTTCAGCATATTCATACTAGTATAAACTTATGGCAAATGAAGCAAAAAAAATGAATAAAAATAAAATTTCATAAAATTTAAAAGAGATATGCTGACAATCTAGTAATTATTTTTCGTATATGATTTCAGTTTTTCATTTTCAATAAAACTTGAAAAAAAAAGTTTTTTTAATCAACTTTCAAAAGTGAATGCCCATCAGTTCATAATTATTGAACAAAAGTAGAAAATGATAATATAATTTCAAAATATTGTTCAACTCGGGGAAAAAAAGAGAGTAATCTGAAATCAAAAAGTATATATGCATAATTTGAAATCGAAAGTGAGAAAAAAAGTTCTCTCCTACCTGAGTTGCGTTATTATTTATATAAAGTCCGCTAGTTCTACGTTTCATTTTGAGAACTCTTAAAATAACAGTATTTTATGAGGAGCACTTCTACGATGCGTTTCTCGGTTAAACAATCAGAATAATAGGAACGCTTTCGTCACTCGCACGTTATACTCAAGTTTGTACATTTCTAAGTAACGTATGAAACTAAGCGAACTGTTATCTAATATGTTGATAATACAATTGCAAGGCAATTTGTAAAAAAAGAAAAATACATACTTCAGATCAGAGTCGGTTTGATAAGAGGCGAAATGATAAGAGATATCCTCAAAATAAAAGGTACAAGTAAAAATTTTATTTGTATAGAAATGAAACCAGGCAAAACTGTGATAGCGAACATATTCTTTAAAATAATTTTAAAAATTTAGTATCAAAATTTTATGCTCTTAACTTAATATATATATATATATTAAATAAATGTACCGAAATGTTGATGTTTCAATAAGAAATATAAAAAGAGGATGAAAATAGTAAGTAATTATACAACGTTTGAAATGGGAAATAGCTTAGAATTTTGAAATATAATTAAAAAAAAAAATGCTTGAAATTTTAATTAAAAATTAATTAAAAGAATTTTCAAAATTATGGATGAGTTACAGAAACAAGCATGCTTTGACAAACATTGAACATTGATAAAGCTAAAATTGAACGGGAAAAAAAATAAATAAAAAAAAGAGTACAGAAAATTAATTGAAAAGGGGAAAAACAAAATTTTCCAAGATTCGCAATTTTCTTTAAAGTATAAATAATATTACACTTTGTAGTTTTCTTAAAGAATAACGAAGTACGAATTTCCGCAATTTGTTGAAAGTTAAAATTTTCTTTAAGTAACTTCTAATATAAGTTATATATTTCTAATATTTGTACTTCCACCATAAACACGAGAAATAAGGATGATAAGGAAAAAAAAAACTTTTTAGTCATGAGAATTTGTTTTTTTTTTTTTTCTTTATATGAAAGAGCTCTTCTTGTGGAAATTTCATCCTTGCTACTAACTTTTCATCTCTGAAATATCTAAATGCGTCGAAACCACGAAACTAACTTCTAAATTATGATCAGTACAAATATTTAGCGCGATTTTAAACTAAGTATTTGTTTGATCCTAAACTTCAAAGCAACTTTCATGGGACAACAAAAACTTTATTCACTGACCTTAGGCTGGTGAATTGGAATAGAAAATCCCTCGACGAATTCTCCTCGGGCAAGAACCGGCGACTGGCCACACTTCGAGCCGAAGGGTCCGCAACTCCGATACCGAAACCACACAATTGGTCAAATCAGAACCATTGGAAACAGTTTCCGATTAGAAAATATTAACACCAACAGTTGATGAGTTTAGTTATGAGCATAAATGACAACAAAAATCCAGTTTGTGGAATGTTTTTCCTTGTTCCGCCTCAAACCATGAGGCAGTGTTTTGATTGAGGCTCTAAACCCCTTTATTACGCGCAGCACGGAAACTTCGCGTCTACTCTGTGGAAAGGTCGCGCGGCTTGTGTGCGTCTAGTTTCCCACTCGAATTCAGTCAATGAGCTACAATCGTAGCTTTGGGTTGCCGCGAGAGATCGGTAGACTGCTTGGCGCCCTTGATGGTTCTGGGATTGGCCACCAGTCGCCAAATGGGATGCGCCAATCTCTCTCACTCGATCGCTCTTCCAGGATGAAAAAGTTTTGGGTGACAAGCGCCTGCGAGAAAGGGGAACGTTCAAATTAAGCACGACGGTCCCGTTAGAAGAAAATTGTTGAAGGAGGAGGGCTCATTTTTAATTTATATCATTAACAAAAAGTGATAATTTCAAAATAATACATTTTTATAAAAAAAAAATTATTAATGTTACGTTCGTTCTTAAATTTTAAGCAAAATGTAGAATCCCAAATTAGATGGTACAGTTCTCTAGTGAGTCCAGGAACAGTTCTTGGGTACGATAGAAAACCCAGAGGCTGTGAGGCGGCATTCAAAGTTGAATAGAAAGGGTCTAATGGTGATTATTCTCGATTAATTTCAACTGATACAGGAAAAAGAAAGTTAACTGATTTTCATTTCTTTATAGAAAAATAAGTTTGGTCCATCGATATAAAACTTTCGATTACATGCAAACATGTATGCAGACATATCAAATTTAAAATGATTTCATCAGTGCATTAATTTTATAGACACATGGCATATGTACATAAAATTTGCAGTTATTTATAGCATTTTCATTAATACTATAAATTTTCCTCCAAATTTTTTATAGATTCAGATTGGACCATTTTTTGAATAAATTTCTAGATTGTACGATATTCTCTTTAATTTTCCTATTTATTAAACTCCAACTGCCTATTTTTACACAACTGAAAGGTCTCCTAAACACATGAAATCCTCATGCAATTTTGAGCTAATGTCAAAATAAAAAAATCGACATCTGAGCTGGTACTCCACTCTTCATATCCAAGCCTCTCCAACGAGAGAGTTTTGAGCACATCAGAGATTTAATGGGTATCAACTTCTCTACGCGACCAAGACCCCGAAGAACGGGACTCGAACCCATAACTCTGCTGAAGCCAGTCATCAGTTCATCGTCAATCACGAATTTGTGACCATTAACATTCAGTTACTGTGACCCCATGTTCTGTATTTTTCATTAAGTTCTCCATAGACAATTTGATCTAAGAACATTTTAATGCGAAAAATAATGAATTCTAAAATCACAGAGAGACACAAAGAGAACGAATTTCTATTACATCTACATATTCAAGATAAAAGGGTAAAATAAACAATATTTGTTCAATGAATATCGCATATGAGGAGGATAGAATTTAATTGCCAATATGCATGCTATACAATGTTATACAAATAATAGTTCGAGCGTGAATAAACGAAGATAAGGAAGGGAGATTTGGAGAATATTGGGAACAATCTTGAGACACGAGGACGAATTGTTCCTGCATGAAGTCAATGTCAGTCACCGCCGGTCCGTCGGTGAGTGAGGAAGCGCAAGAAGCACAGGCCGATTTTTGTTTTTAACAGAATGACAAAAAAAACTTGAATAACACTACACAATAGATAAAAGTTTGGAAATTATTAAATGGAAGCTAAACAGAAACCTACCACCTAACGAACCAAGTAGAAATGGACCACAATTCAGTCCAGAGAGATGTGACAGCTTCTGATAGTGGCCTAATCGTTGGACTAAGTATAAATGAAATCAAAAGTATATGGCAAATCAAAGCAATTACTTTGAAGGAAATTAGTGTAAGATTGTTGTATCTTGGTACGAATATTTTTTATAAATTAAGGTCTGATATTTTTTTGAACTCACAGTTATACATGCGTGGACATCAGTGTATAAAAATGCTGCGACTAGAAGGAATGTAAATATCAGAACCTTATGCATTATATATGTACAGTATAATGAGAGGAGGACATGGTTCACTCAACATGCGCTTTGAGATTCACAGCATGCAGAATACAGCATCCAAAACTTGCAGTAATAAATGCTTGAATCCGACTCTACATCGAGATAAATACAAGTATATCATTCTTAGCGATTTCAATTCTATGTCAGAGTTCCTTCTTTCTAAATGTCAATAGTGGTAGTGCTCCAGTTTTTAAGTAACACATGACCATAGGTTCCGAATGTGTGACAGATTTGGAGACCGGGCTTTCCAGGGAAATAGTCGAGTACCTTCTGTATCGAGGACAGCATGAGAACCATGTGCTCATGTATTGTATTGTTGAAGAGTAGCGTCAAAAGGATTTGTATGGTTAGGTCTAACCATGGATTTTAATACATCGGAAATGAAACAGTTGTTATGCAAAGTACCGGCTATACAAACAGGTAGTCTGTATTTGTTCCCAACGACCTCTAATATCCTCATTCCAGGTGCTCGGACGGTATGAGAACATCAAATGCAAGCTCGAAACATTCGTTCTCATTGGTGCATTTACACAAGGATACGTTCACCGTGATGCTACACTCAAATAGGGGTTATGTTTGAAAAGGCATTATGACGTCACCCATGCGGTCATGATCGTCGTTTAATGCAACACTGCTGGTGTGGTTATCACTATTGAAGCGTCAAGTGAAGCAACATCAATAATTGCCATGGTGATTGTCCTTGGTGCTGTAGACGTTGTCCTATTGTCCATGAGGACACTTGTCTTCTTGCAAACGAGTTAAGTACCTGACTCAAGGTATGCGACGTGGCACGTGGACAGCATGGTCTTCTTGGGCATCAATGGCCATGGAGCCTAAAGTCCCACAGACGTTCAGAATAGTTTTCGTGAATTCATCGATTTCATGTTCGCAATATTATTCATATGATCGTGACCAATGCGAGTAACGATACCGAGGAATGATAAACCGCAGTCCAGTTTGACAAGATCTGCGGTCACATCCTGACACGTACTGATAGGAGTTCTGCCTTCTTACACGATATATAACACACCTTTCCACAAAGAACTCTTTGAATACGACAGAACGAGAAACCAGTAATAGAATAATTCTTTTTCATACTAACTATAGATTGCGTTGCTGCACATTTTTTAAATGCCCTGACTTGTTTATGATTGAACACACCGCATTTTGAACTTTCATGAGAATTAGACGTTTATTCATTACCGTCTTCGTGGCGCAGCAATTTTACTATCTAGCAATACAATTCAAAATAACTTGCAGTAGACCCTTCTATCGATCGCGATGATGAAGATCGTTTTTATTCGATTCGATATGACATCTATGTACATTAACAAACGAGAATTCAGCATCCTTTAACTTCAAGTTCGAGAGATCTTTTCCAAAGCTTGTGAATCTTATTTTAGGTTTCAACTTCTTACTTCCACGGTGGAACGAGTACATAGTATTGGCGGCATATTTCAGGAATGGAGTTATTTGTAAATGTATCGAATCAAGTTTCTACATTTCGAAATCTTTCACTCGAATTTGTACTTCTTTTGACCAGAGGTGGTCAGCCTTTTTGGGAACAGGGCCACCATCTAAACAACAATCGCGTGCGCGCGCACACACACTCATATATATAATATATATATATATGTGTGTGTGTGTATGTGTGTGTGTGTATATATATGTGTATGTGTGTGTATATATATGTGTATGTGTGTGTGTTTGTATGTTTATAAATTTTTTTAATATTTTTATTGAGATGAAAGAAATACTATTTATAAGCTGATTTTGAGGTTTTTGCAAACTACATGTTTCTTTTTTTTTAAATATAAGCCTGAGTAGAGGAAATGTAAAAATAATATAATAAATAAAACAAACGTTCTAAGTCAGGCTTTATTGCCAATAAACATTCTATAGGTTCAGTCAGTTAAGCTAGGTATAAATAGCTTAAAATATTTGACTCTGAGTAATTATTAAACAGTCAATACTTTCTTAAATATGGTTTTTGAATTTGCATTTTTCTCTACTCAGTAATCTATATTAGGACCAGTTCTTAAATTTACTAAGAAAATTTGGTTTTTTAAGTGCATACCGCTTAATCTTGAACAATGTTTTGATTTTATTATGCTCACAATATTTGAAAGTCGGGACCACACTGTGTAACGCATCTGTTGTCAGGCAGTGCCGCTTTTTGGGGTGATTGATTCGGTAGCGTAGGAGTAGAGTTTATACGGACTTTGACTAAGTGCCTAAAGACGATATTATTATTTTTCAGATTTAAAAAAATATTTTTCAAGAAGTCTTCGCGTGCCGCTGGTAGGATCCCTCCGTGCCACGAGTTGGCAATCCTTGCTTTAGACCTAATTAAGTATATATACACTCGTATTACAATTGAGAAATACAATGAGAGTGCGAGTTCTTATGACGGTTCTCCGAAATGAATATCTAAACCCAAACAAATTCTTAAAAGTTGCATTTTTCAGACATCCTGATACGTTTCTCCCCGAATAACTGACGACTTTAAAAGACATTCACCCAAAATGATATCACGACATAAGGGTTAAAACAGCTGAATCAAAGAACTACGACAGTAGGTAGCAAAAGCTAGCTGTTTGCCGAAAACTATGCATAATGTCTTAAATAGTCATTCATAAAATTTTAATATCCCTTAAAATTATTTTTTTTTTGTATAAACAAGCACTTAAAACTTAAAATTTCATATATTAAGCAATATCTCCGAAAGGTAAAGACCGATATCAGATTACACATCTCATCCAAAAACGGAGGTCAAAAGGCGCGAGATTTATGTGCACCCGTAAAACCACCAACCCATAGGTGAAGAGATAGACCATTTGGATTGGCTTGAGTTAACGTCGTTCTAAAGCAGTGGTCTTCAAACTATGTCTACTCACGGAACCTTTAGAACTATAAAGAATTTTCGGGAAACCCATCCTACCGATAGAAAAAAAAAAAAAAAATTAAAATAATATTTAAAGTCGATCAATATTCCTTCAGGTATTCACAAAGGAACAATTAACGAAAATTATATTTTTATTTAAAAAAAATTAGACATAAAATTTACTCATTAGTAGCGTGCTCCAGGTTTCACTCATCCTTGCATTAAATCGAGTGATTGGGGTTTACCTGAATTTCTTACTGTCAAAGTATACGACTCTATTGATGTTATCTGCAACCGCATTTCATGTTCTGCATTTGATTAGTTTCTATAGTTTGTTGCTGCCATATGCGTAAAAATAGATTTTTACGGAGCAGCCAACGGTAGCTCGCCTTTAGATATTCGCGGTCTGGCAAACTTCGAACAACGAATGTGAATCTACTTTACATACGCATGGGCTACTGAACATTTGAACATTCTATGTTACTTGTGCGCATACGTCATTGCCGAAGTCGCATTACGAACGTCGGTAACCCACAAACGAAGCTTTTGACGAATTTTTCAAAGTAACTAAATATATTTTTGCATTTTGTAGTTCATTAACATTAGTGAACTAGCGTCATTTTTTTTTTATCATTTTCTTTTCGAATTTTTACACAGACTCGCGGAACCCCGGGGTTTGATTTGCGGTGCCCTGGGGTGCCATGTAATTTAGTTTGAAAACCACTGATCTTGAACAACTCTACAGCTATGGGTGCAGATATCGTAATATGTAACCTTACTCACGACAACGTCACCTGTGTTGGTGAACTTCCACGCAAACTCTCATATTATCCCATGTGAGATCCAGCTGAAGTTAACAGGCAACACATCATCATCTTGCACGACTCTTGATAAGATCAGTGACTCACAAACGCCAACAAGAGGGACTCTGCACACCGTCACCATTTGAAAGAAAACGTAAGAAAACATTTTGGGGGAATAATGTGACTTCGTTAGTTCCATCTCTCGATCTCTGCCACTGAAAATTTTTGATTTAATTTCTAAATCACAGCTATCCAACAGAACATACTGAATGAGACTAGAAATATAATTCCCAAACATAAAAAAATTAACATACATTTATATTTTATCAACCGGTATAAAAATAAACCCTTTTAGTTGACTCACTCATTACGCTGATCTTAATATTTCACAACCCTTGAGCCGAGGAAATTAATATTTTGCATAAAGATTCCATTTAGAGCCTTACTCGAAAGAAAAGACAAGGCTATTTGGATTCCATTTTCTAAATAGAAGAGAGAGGGAATAACAAAAAAATGTTTTCGACACTATAAGTTAAAAATGACCCATTATTTTAATGAGCTAACATGAAGATTAGAATTTAAGTAGAATTTTTCTCCAGTTATCATTCAGTGTATAATTATAATGACCGATGAAAATTATATTTTTTAGGAAAATGGCTTTAAAAGTAAATTAAAAAAAAAAAAAAAAAAAAAAAAAAAAAAAGATACCAAAAAAAAACCATCGAAAAAAAGGACAAATTATATTTTTAAAAAAAAGGCAAGAAAGGGCTAAAAAATCAAAATTGTGAGCTAAAATATTTTTAGAAGCATCATATATATATATATGTTTAACTACTTTACTTAACATGGAATAAAGAAAAAAATTATTTAAGAGTTCCAAATCATCATTCAATCGCCTTTATGCACTTAATTTACTTAGCACTTCTATTACTAGTTATTTATATATGATGATTAGAACGATTCAATGAAAGCATAATCTTTCTTTTATGATCATTATAAATCTATTATTAATACTGAAGAATACTGAGGAGTTTTCGTTAACAAAAGGAATGAATGAATATATTTTGGTGTTTCTCTCTCTCTCTCTCTCTCTCTCTATATATATATATATATAATCCTCACACTAAAAGAACTTCATTCCCTTTGTTAGAGAATTCCTCAACATTCTTTAGTATTAATAATAGATTTATAATGCAATATGAGTCCATAAGAAATAAATATATTTTTTTATTTCAGATATGATACAAAATTATGCCAATAAATATTACAGACGCATATAATACTAGTTATTCGTAATAATAAATAGCGTGTACTGCTTATTCTTTTATATAAATTAATGTTTTTTCGAGATATTTTTCGTTTTAATGGTAGGTGATCATTTATGTTTAGTGAAAATATTCCTGAACCCATAACTCAATTCTTCCAATGAAAAATGAATATAAAATTGGTAGTAAGTGTTAATTCAAATATGGAATCAATTTTTTTCCTTATAATTGCCTGCATTTTGTTAAGTTATACTACGCTATTCTGTTCGGGTTGCAATTATTACGGGAACGTTATAAAAAGTATGAAGAGATATGGCAGAAAATTTGGAACTATGGATAAAGAAAAAAATTCTTAGGTCCAGGAAAAATAAAAACAACAACTTTGAAACTGTTTTGAGGTTGTTTTTTGAAATGTAAGAAATTAGAGACATTAAGAAATAAAAATTATTGAATCCTTTCCCATTCTACAACTCTCTTAGAATTAGAAGGAAAGATTTGATATTTAATTTATTTTCTTTTTTCTTCTGATTTCTTTGAGAAAAAAAGAAGTGAAGGATTCTTACTCTGAAACCTAAATTATTTTTTTCTGTTTAGTTTAATTAACTAAATAGGATTACGTATTAACTATTGAAAATGAGCCATTTCAGACAGACTTAATCGTTTTAACAATGAACATACGAGAAAGATCAACTCACATTACAAATTTTGCAATATGTCTAGTCACCCTTCAGAGCGCTTGTCGGATTTATCACCCAGGGAGAAATTCTTTGGTTAAAATGAAATTTGAATTCAAGAATTACTCCCAATTAATTTGATGAATCAAATCCAGCTATAAATCTAGATAAATCAGTTTACAAGATGTTTCTGAAAATATTAATTAAAAAAATTAACAAAGGTGAACAATCTAAAAGCTCTTTGTAGTTTTTGATGAATTTATTTTTAATTGCACAATGGACATAAAATGGTTAATTAGATTAAGAGTATTTTATTAAATTGAAACGAAAACGAAAAACATCTGAATAGCTGATTAAAATGAATTATAAAATGAGTATGGTATCTTTCAACAAAAATATAAAAAAAAAAAAAAAAAAAAAACCTGCTTGCCTTTCTGTAAAAAATCCTGATAATTAAATTTTTCTCCCAAGATTTAGTTCATTGTATTTTTTCCCCTCATTTTACATTTAAATATTTTTACAGAATGAATTACAACAATTTGATAAAAAAAAATAATTTTTAGTCTCACGGTTCAATAGCAGCGTTATGTCATTTGAGTACAGTATTAAATTATTAAATCGAGTCAAAAATAACTTCCGATGCAGCTAGGTAGAATCTATTGTTCGTACTACTATGAATCACGGGAACACAATTGAGTTTTTGCTTTCTCTTAATGAATAAGGATTCAGTTAGTCTACTGACAACTGTTTTAAGTAGTTTACGTTATATTAAAATTCTATATCTCACTCATAAATAGAGAATGAAAAAAGGGCATGTTAGTCATGTGATACCTTCTAAATTTAAACGAGGCAATAGTTCTAAGGGAACAGCTAAAAAAAATATGCAGTGTGCTCGGTGAAGAACTAATAACCAATTGGGAAGTTTGAAATTAGTTTGCCAAATTTCGTTCTTGAGCTAAGACCGTAAAAGGCGAACCAAACATGGGACGTCCTACTGACTTTGACGACAACGATTTAAAGGCTTTTTGGTAAGGTGATCAGATTTTAACATTCGAAAATGGGGATACCATTGACAGAAGGAAGGGGAGGTCCTTGATTAAAAATTTAGTAGCTAAAAATATCTACCTATGGTATCTAAATAAATTACAAACATAAATCATTTGAATAGCTTATTTGTCAATATGCGAAGGCGTTACTTCGTGGACGACAAACAAACTCCTTATACCTTGACTCTTCTCTTCTCTAAAATTTCCTGCGTTTCCAATTTTCGTATGAGATGTAATTCCTTTACAGCAATGTTCCAAATGATGCTAGATCGCTAACGAAACATGTCGCCATAAGAATAAAATCCGTGGAAGTGTGCAAAGTGTTCTCTCTTCATTTTACAGCTACAAAATGTTTTCGTCGCTGCCAATGCCAAAAGATGCCACTGTTCATTAAATCCAAACAATAGTGGTCGTTCCCTAGCTTGTCGTGCATTCTTTCTAAAAGTCGGGACTTTATTAAAATCCCCCGGAACGCGGGATAAATTGTTAAAAAGCGGGACGTCTGGTCACCTTGGAGCAAAGTCCGCGAAGAAAAGTTAAATACATCCTAATCAACTGTTTGTCACTATCTGGAGAAATTAGGGAAAGTCAACAAGTTAGGATTATGGTTGCTCACAATCTCAGTGATTGAAATAAAGGCAATCGTACATCAATCGTTATGTCTGCTCTAGCTTTTTTTGAGCAGGAATATAACAGGTGATGAAAAACGGGCAATCTGGGACAATATCAAGCACTCCTACCGTAGCGAAAGCAAACATTCATGTGAAAAAAAAAAAGGATTTTAATGCAATTATGTGGTGGGATTGTTGAGATATAAACCGTTTCGAGTTGTAAAATGTAATGATTACTGTCGTTATGTACGTTCAGCAGTCTCAAAGAGTGAAAGAAAAGCTCCATGAAAAGCGTCTTACATTCATCCACCGCAAAATCTTCACTCTTTTACTGACTCAAGAAAAACTTCTTGAACTTAAAAGGTCTGTTATGTCACATCCACCGTATTCTCCAGACCTTGCCCTGATGGACTACCAGCTTTCCTGATTGTTACAAAAATTTTTGCAATTCACTTTCAATTCTGAAGAGAAAGTCAACAAGCTGTTGAAAATTCCTTCCAGTCCAAATCCCTTTTAAACAGTTCATTTTATAAGGAAAAAATTGGTATATTGCCACAAGAAAATGGGCTAACATTATACATAATAATAATGAATATATTACAAATTAAAATAGTTTTGTTATTCAATGAAAACAAAATAAATGTCTAATTAAAAAATAGAAGTTATTTAAGACTCGACCTTAATGAAAGTTGGACCCAAGGCTGCTAATACAGTTGCAAACACGAGGAAATACTTGTGTGAGTTACTTCCTCATTTAAGCGGTATATTAAACGAACAGCAGGTTAAAAAGGTTTCTGATTATTCATGAAATTCGCAAAATCTCGAGAAGCATGTCTATTTTGACCTCAAATCCATCTTTAACAGCTTGTGGCATTTCGGAGTTTTCCTTAGAAAATCTAGGCTTTGATATCCCGTCTACTTGATCTTTTGAATTTGTGAAAGTAACCCTTATTGAATTCTGTTTTCTACTTACTCATTCAATTCTAGATTATAGTATTTATTGTGATGCAATAAAATACATTCGAAACCATAAAAAAAAACCAAGAAAGACTCATATCTCTATAATTAATCTTTCTATATCTTTCAGAGTAATTTTGTTAATTTTAATGATTCGATTATAAAAGAAAGAAAAAGTTAAGGGTATTTAAAAGGAATTTCTAAAACCAGTGGGAATTTTTTTTTTCCTTTTATTTCTTGGATGCACTTTATTGCATTCAAATAAAAGCGATAGTCTATATTGGAGAAATAAATAGAAATTCCAAGCGATTAAACATCCAGTAGATTTCCCTTTTTTAGATTAATATGGGATTTATATGATTCTGATGCTCGAATGATCTTTTCTTCTGCACGTAGGAGTTCCTGTCTTTGATAAATAATGGTAATATACATCCTCTCTCTCTCTCTCGATACCCAAACTATTTTTTTAAGAAAAAGTTGACACTTCTCTTTGTAACTTCATTCTCCCTCTTTTTTCTCTTTTTCATGCTCATAATTAGAGTTTAATCAAAATCACAGATATATTTTTGTAAATTAATGAGTGCTTGGGTTCGACCAAACATGATCTTTGCACGAATAAAATTAACGACCCATCAAAAAGGTTAACATCGCATTCGTGAATTCAAAATGGCACGTGGAGCCCTAAAATAACCCTTAAATTGACCTTTTATTCATTCACATTTAATTATCATCACGTGAATTGGTAGGGACTTCAACATTTAAAACAGGATAGTTATTCAAAGTCATCACTTGGTTGTAATGCGAAAGTTAAGGTCGTGAGATACTGGCGCCAGTGTTGCTTTTGCTTCTTAATAATAATTCATAATTGAAGGGATGTGTGTAAACTTCAATATATAAGTAACAAATACAAACCGATACCACTTTAATTTAAGAGGAGAAACATTAAATAAACAGAATTAAACTAAAACAATAATTTTGCTGAATTCAGTACAAAGCTAATTAAAACAAGGCAGACTATACTAGATTCCTTTGCTTTTCCTCCCTTTCGTTCGATTTGCCTAGAATATGACGACATATATTCATCATTATATAACCAATGTTGTTATTATTTAATTTACAATATGCGAAGTTTAAAATTGATTTATTTGAAAATTTAGTGTTAAGGAATTAAAAAAAAAGGGTGATCAGTTTGTCTCCACTTAAAACATCATCAACCAGACATTATCCAGATACTAGTTTGCTAGAAAAGTATATTACTTCCCAAATGCTTTCTTTCATGACATATACCGACCATCAACCTTGTCCACTATGTCTTTGTAATATGAGATGTTCAATGAATCAATACCCACTCAAAACCTTTTAGAGTTTATATAAGTAATTTTTTAGGGGGGGGGGCAATTTAATGAACTTGCGACGTTGGGCAATTCGCGGTTTTCTCTTCTCTAACCTTGAGGACTTAGATTGAAATTGATTGATGCAAGTAACAATTTCTTCCCAACCGAAATGAAACGTGATTAGGCAAATTAATAGCAGGTAGAAATAAAGTGAAATGGCTTAGATAGGATAATGTATAAACAAAGCGAAATCGAGACGATAGAGGTCGAGTGGCACAAGCGTTGAGTATATGCCTTACAGGTGGTAGACGAGATCAAGAGTTGCTACGAGCGATAGTGATCGTAGTGAAGTCAAGAAATCAAGCCAACCTGAACTGGGAAGACTTGGGTAAGACACTCTTAATTCGGTATTAGTTGAACGGGTGAATCTATCTACGGCGTTATCTTGGAGAGCAGGAATCCATCAAACATTATAGTGCAAGTCTATTGAATAAATACTTGTGTGAGATTTGTCTAGTGTCATTCCTTGTAGGTTATTGACTTCTTAGTGTTAGTTATATTTCATTGAGTTATGGCACAAGAGCCGAATAGGAATATTCGTTCGACATAAACTTACTTTACACATCACTACGGAGAAATTCATAAAATGCTGAATTATATGAATAGATTGTTGTACAGTGGGTTCGTTGGCGATGGATCCCCAAATTTTGAACTGAATTTGAATGATGAGGGCAACACCTTGGTTTCCAAATTTCCACAAAATACTTCATGGGGACACTAAGACCTGTCAGGCTTAACGAGTAGTGAACTTCTCTCTTTAAATTTAATTCCAGTTCTCGAGTCCATCCTTGGCCCTTTTGTCTCCAAATTTCTTCTCGTGGACATGGATGTTTCAGTGAAGTCATATGTCTTCATACCACTAATGATACGTTGGATAGCGAGACGGATGCATTTAAATTTGTCATAACTAATTTATCACGTTGGCGTGATAAAAAAAAAAGTTAGGATAGCGGTTCGTCAGCTCAGGTTTCGTTCTTGTCACTTGACCGAGGTTCAAAATTACAAGGTCCGTCGCCAATAGCACTCGAATAGCTTCAGTTGATTGATTGTTTATTAACATCTAACTTAGAAGCAACGCTATGGCTAATGATGACAGACCTCGTCTTTTTTTAGCATTTGTCAAGTGACGAGGACAAAATCTAAGCTGGAAACTTCCTCCCCAATGTTCCTCATCACGCCAAGGGAAGACTTGGAGCCTCGACAGATTCATCGTGCATCAACTCTTCTAATAGAGTTCTTAGTTTAAATAAGCATCGTTCTTCGAATATGATTTTGATATAGTTTTTTTTTTTTGTACATTTATCTAAGCTTAATTTTGTAACAAGATGTTTAAATCATAAATCTCTTTCTAATAATAGATATTTTTTTCTCCTCACGAATATATTTATATAAATAAATTTTATCTTTATGAAGGAAAAATATATTTATTCCTTTATAAGGACAAAAAGATAAACTGAAGAATTCCTTTCGAAATAATTATTTCATGTTTATAAATCAAAGTTTTATGCGCAGAAATTTTACAATATTTAACGATGCATAATTTGGAATAGTGATTGATATCTAGAAATATGAATATTTTCTATTTAGTGATTCAAATGATCAAATAAAGAATTTAATTATTATTTTATTACAAAACTGAATAAATTATATTAATATTTTGACCATTTAAATATTTAAATGGTAAGAATAAATGTTTAAATATAATTGGGAGTCTCCTTTATTCCAATTCATTTAATACATTATTATTATTTTTTGCAAAAGTTCTTTTTCCTTAAAAGATTGTTAGTGTTTTAATTAATCAAAACTAATTAGAAAAATTTTTGAATGGGAAAAAAAGTCGGTTGATATAATGTGCATTGCGAAGGAAGCTAGAATAAAAAAAAAAATAAATAAATAAAAAAATACGAACGAGACGCTTACTAAGCTCGTTTCAGTGATGGTGATGCCGCTGCTGAAGATCATATATAAATTAAATCTAGAATTCTTAAAAATACTAAATTTTGTATTTGAACCTTGAATAGGTTTCTGTAAAAATGGCTACGTCAGATAATTATTAAGTTAAAATAATTTGAAATTAATTAAAGCTAAGAAAATGAATTAAGTGAGAGTGCGCTAGAATTTTTCCAGGAAATAATTAGTTATATTAAATTCCAACTCTCTAACAAATTAAAATATGATATATTGATCTTCTTTACACGTTAAATATTAATGTATAATTAATAAATAACACATGGATCAATAAGTTCCGAGACTAACCCAGAGATGGCACTCGTAGTAAACCAGTAACCAGGTCTTTCTAGAGTACTAACCTTTGCTTGGAACGTGTCAAAATTTTAAGTCGATCGGACCAGAAACAGCTGAGTTATCGAGGTTGGAGTAAAGTCGTTTTGTAGTTTGTTTAAAAAATGGAAAAAACCGAGTTTCGTGTTCTGATAAAACATTGTTTTTTAATGGGTAAAAACACCGTGCAAGCGAAACAATGGATTGAAAAATGTTACCCGGACTCTTGTCCATCAAAAGCAACGATTTGTCGGTGGTTTGCCGAGTTTAAACGTGGACGTACCGACACAAATGACGCGGAACGCTCGGGTAGACCTGTGGAAGCCGTTACACCGGAAAATGTGAGTGAAGTGACAAAAATTATAATGAAAGATCGTAAAGTGAAGCTCCGTGAGATTGCTGAGATGACACAGATATCATATGGAAGTGTATTTACTGAAAAAGGTTTTTTGAAGTGAAGTGAAAAAGGGTTTTTCCAAGTGGGTGCCGCGATTGCTTTCGATGGAACAAAAACAGCAACGAGTCGATGATTCAGAAAGCTGTTTATCGCTATTTACTCGCAACAAAAAAGATTTCTTGCGTCGTTACGTGACCATGGACGAAACATGGATACATCACTACACTCCAGAGTCGAAGCGAAAGCCGTCCGAAGCTGGCGAAAGCTGTCCGAAGCGTCCGAAAGCGCAGCAGTCAGCTGGCAAAGTCATGGCGTCAGTTTTTTGGGATACGCATGGCGTGATTTTCATTGACTACCTCGAAAAAGGTAAATCGATCAACAGTGATTATTATATTGACTTGCTGGTGCGTTTGAAGGAGGAAATCGCAAAAAAAACGACCGCACATGCAGAGAAAAAAAAATCCTTTTTCCCCAAGACAATGCACCCTGCCACAAGTCGATGAAAATAATGGCAAAATTGAACGAATTGGGCTTTGATCTGCTTCCCCACCCCCCATACTCGCCAGATTTAGCCCCCAGTGACTACTGGCTCTTTGCTGATCTTAAAAAAATGCTCCAGGGAAAAAGATTTGGCTCAAATGAGGAGGTCATCGCTGAAACTGAAGCTTATTTTGAAGCGAAAGATAATTTTTTTAATAAACATGGTATTGTAAAATTGGAAAAGCGTTGGAACGATTGTATCACCCTAAAAGGTGATTATGTTGATGAATAAAAAAAAATTTTGCAAAAAAAATGTTGTTTTCAATGTTAGTCTCGGGACTTATTGATCCATGTGTTATAAGCAAATACATATGAATTGTTTTTCTGTTTTTTCATTAAAAACTTAATGATATGAAGACTGGTGTTTATCTTAGTTAAAATCTTCAAAACGTCATATAAAATTCTTGAATGCCTATATGACTATCTTTATTACAACTTATGGCACAAATTTTACGATAAAGAAAAGTTAATTTAAATAAACTGTAGTAGAAAATATAGATGAAGTTTATTTTCCTCTCTTCAACGTTTGAGACCTATGAAATCAGTTGTACTGAATGTTTATTTACGTCGCACTAACAACAAACACGAGAGCTATTGGCATGGGCCTCATCTGTTTGAGCACCTGTCAAGTGACGAGGCCGACACCTCCAAACTTCCATACCACGTCAACAGGAGGATTTGGAACCCCGACTAGATTTAATGTGCATCAACCCCGCTCCATAGCAGATTTTTAGTGGTATCAGGACTCGAACCAACGACTCAATGAAAACAACAGCGGCCGCGATTCCGCGACCTTGACCAGTAGACTACCGTGACCACCCTATAAAATCTGCACCCAGTAGTCAACTGGCTGCAGCTACGTTATAAGACGCAGCTAAAGGAATTTCTACGTTCTCAGATGGCTGTAGGAACTTACTACTGAAACGCTCAATGTAAATAAAATTATAATATCAACGGTTTGTGATTTTTATTTATCAACTCCGGTTATCGCTTTTCGCAAACTCCGAATTTTATTTATCGAAAAAATTAAAACTTTCGCCAATCCGGCAAAGAAAAAAAAAGTTACGGTTAAGCAAATATGATTTCAACAATCTTTTGCAAAACAATATTTACAATTGTTAAAATATTTCAATTACCGTTATTTAATATTTACGTTTTAATATGTTATAAATCCTTATACATTTCAGATAAAATTATCACCGTGAATCTTCTTGTTAAACAAATGTAACTGTAAGATAAAGAAAAATAGATTTTAAATTAATTGTCGTTGGAAATTAAGTTAAAGTTGAATTTTCCACCGATAAATTCCTGCCAGAGAGGCTTATGATATCTTTCCAAAACTGACAATTAAAGTCCCCGTTCTATTGTAATGTTACATATACATAAAAAATTATCAGTTAGAACACGAAATGTAATAAATTTTTAGTTACTTCATAAATGAAAAAAAAAAAAAGTTAAAATCAAATGAATTTAAGCTAAGAAGCACTTTTAAAATGATATAGTTAGTTTTGACAAAGTACATAAAATCTGTGAATCCATTCTCCAATGCGTGTGAAACCTCGTAATGGCTTCGACCACTTTTATGACAAAATATTTTTAGACAAGTTCAGCGAACTGTTTCAAGGACGCATAATAAAGCGAAAAGTATTTTTTGAAGTTATTTTCGTGTTTATGCTTTGTTTATGAAAACCGATCGTTAAACTTATGAACTTTTTTGCCCTGTTTATTTGAAGAACACAGATTATTTTTAGATAATGAGTAGCTCATTGTTTCAAATTGAAAAGCTTAAAATGTGTAAGCATATTCAAGAAAAAAAAATGTTTTTTTTTTATTGATGTTATAACAAAGATTGTTTTCAATACTGATTCTTAATATTATATCGAGTGTAAAAAAATTTTTTGTTGTTGATGAGCTTATTGTATAAGAAAACAATTTTCGCGGAAGAATGTACGAAAACAGGCAAATAATAAAATAAAACAAAGAGAAGTAAATAAATAAAACATTGTTAAGAAACTGTTTTATCAATGTCTTGTGTGCCGATTTCGAAACAGTTTAAGGATTATCCAAACCAAGAAAATAAATGCTTTATTTTAAAATACCTTTTTATATACCAATTGAATATTGCGAATTCTAAAAACTTATTGAGCGATAATCTTGCTAATTGTTGTTATAAGTACTTGCATAAGATAATTTTTAATCTATAAGAAGTTAGCTTACTTTTTCTTGAATTCTATGATAAAATTTATTGAACAGCAGATGTTCCCACTATTAAACATAAGAAGAAAAAAAAATCATGAATGAGCACAATTCTATTTCGTGATGGTGATCGGGTGAGCTTTCACCGTTAAGAATTTGAGCTTTTACATTGCGTAATATATAGAATGTCAAAAATCAGTTTTGACAAATCCTGAATTTGACAAATCTTGGTTAATTACAAAATATGGAAATTTATTATCGAACCACACTAACTAGTTTAATAAAAGTATAAAATGAATTTCTTTGAAGCAGTATTAAAACGATGTAAAATTAATTAGACTATATTGAGTTAAACTTCTTTTAAATCCTGAAATACCATAACAACGGCCTTATTTTACTTTAAAAAATATCCCTTATATGTTTGAACCAATGTTATTTACAGTTATACTTATATATATATATATATATATATATATATATATATAGGTTTAGTGATAAATTTCATCAATTTTCGTCATGCCAAAGAGACGAGTATGACATTGAATTTTAAAATGCAACAAAGAACAAAGTTCATTACTTCTCAGTTTTCCATCAGTGAAATCTTGCCTTTAACCAAGAATTGTTTCTTCGACCACTTAAGTGTGGTTCATTTGGATATTAAATATCAATTTCAAAATGTAAATTACATTATATTTTTTCAAAATTTATAAAAGGAATTTATCTATTTTTTTAAAGAACGGGAACATCTAAAAATACTTACTTGATTTCCCGCTCTTCCATGATATTAAATGCTTTTGGTAAACTCTGTGTTTTTTTTATGCTTTTTATCATTCCATTTTTTCCCCTTTTATTTGCGTTAACAGATATAAATCTGTGGCGCTATGTAATTTGAAAATTTTTCTTCGCTTGTCACGGGGACTCTTTGGTCATTCAAATCGCATAAATTAGAACTCCTTACCAACTGAATGAAACGTAATTAGGTAAATTAGATGAAGATGAAAAGCGTAGTGAATTAGGGATAGTTATATATAAGCGAAATATAATCGAAAGGAAATAGAAGGGACAGGATAAAAGCAAGCCGATAGTTGTTGTAGATTCGAGTGAATCGTCATAATTAATTGTTTGGGTTGAAAATAATTGGGTGTTACTCCTGATCAGATTGATCTGACATAATCCAGAAATATTTGAATCGGGGCCAGTTTGTTGGCAAGCTAAGGTTTTATCATTCGAACATACACTAGGATTAATTGAATTAAGAGGGATTCGAAAAAGAGCAACCATTCATATATTTTTGGTGATAAAGCGCCCTTTTCTTCAAGAAACTTCAGTTGGAGTTTTGAATTTATAGACTCTTTAATAAGACAGTAAGGTGAGTTTAATGCTAAATGATGCAGGGAGGCAGTGACAAATCTATATCACAGATTCACGTAACCTTCCCCCCCCTTCCTTTCCTTGTAAATCAACAAGTGTGATTCAGTTTGGCTGAATATGACCTTCGAGTCAAAAAAACCAACCGATCTGTATTGATATTAAAATAAGAGAGAATAAAACAAGCGAAGTGGTCGCGGTAGACGAATGGTGCAGTATATTTTGAAATGTATGGTGGCGCCATACATACGAGCGAGTATAAGTCATTGCAACTTTCCTATAAAAGATCAGAATATGTTTTGACGCTCGTCTGGCTAGCTCAGTAAGGGAGTCAGAGAGTAAAATATTAATTTTGACTCCCCCGAGTAAAATTTTCTTCAAGTAGTCATTGCAATGAGTTTGTGTCCTGCGATGTTTATGTCTGATGTCGCGTATTCTAGTTATGATTGCACTCATCGCGTAGAAGGGCTGAAGCACTTTAAATCTGTGGCGGTACAAAATCCTCATATTTCCGTGGCGTTGGTGTAAAGAGTGGGTTACTAGTTCAAGTTTCGACATCGTCATCTGACCGTAGCTTGGAATTATGAGGCGTATTGGTTACGGTTTGCGGACCTTCGTGTCGAGCAGAAATAGACAGTCGGAAGAGTTTATTACACCATAAACATGAAACGAAATTCCGTAACTAAAAAGAGATCTTCAACACGAGTTGGGGCCTTTAACCTTGCGGGAACAGTAAATCACTTCTAGGAATCTTTTGTACCCATAAAACATGTAAGTTTTGATTATAAAATTTTTTTTGGTGAATTTTGATGATAAATTTCAAATTTCGATATTAATTTATAAGATTTCAACTAAATGCGAGATAAATATAACTGATTCATTTATTTTCGTAATGCAAGAACTATATTTAGGCAAGCTTTACCCAACAAAAAAAAAAAAAAAAAAAAAAAAAAGAAAAAAAAAAGAAAGTTTTCCTTGAACACCACAACTTTCACGGTCGCGATATGAAAATTAGGCGAATGAGGTATCAGCTCACCCTTTGTTGTAATGTAAGTCAGAATTGCGATTCCGTAAATCTGTTAAAATTTTAATTAAAAACGATCAACGTATTTTTCATTTTTTATTAATATTTTATATAGTTTTAGGAGTAAAATTAATAGTTTATAACACTATAATTCTAGAAATGCATTTTATGATCTTCAGTAATTGTTCCTCCTCAACAGCTTATCCCCTTCGGGGCTTACCTTGAATCATGATTTCGAGGTTCCCTAGCGATATTTTTCTTTCAAAAATGGGTGACTGTCTCTGATAAATATGGGTGATATGCTCTCGAATATCTTAGCGATCATTTTCTTTTTTTTCCCACCCTTCTATTTATCAAATATTTTTTTTTTTTTTTTCCTTTTCTTCAATATTTATAGTCCAGATCACGGATACGAATCTTTTCCTACTTTTTGCTTGAAAATGATAATTATTATGTTTTTGTTTTTTAAAAAATCTATTTGCCGTTTCAAAAATGGAAAATAAAATATTTTCTGGAAATATATTCAATAAAAAAATTCTTTTTTTTTTTTTTATCTCTTTTATACATAAAGTATCCTTTGGAGAGTTTGTTATGCCTAAATATTTTTAGAAGTATAATTTATAGTCCTATTTTAAATAACTTTAGACTTGTGATAAAAATACAGGAAATTTACATCAACACGGTTAGGTTAAAAAAAAGTTTTGCGTGCAAACAGAATTTCCTTTGAATTTCATGAAGAGTAATTTGAAACATATTAACTATAAATTTTATTGTTTTTAATTTTTTTTTTCTCCTTGTTACCTTTTTTAAATTTTTTTTTGAAGTTGCTTTCAATTTTTGGCATTAGTACTCTTTCTCCATGATTGAAGGTATTATGATACATTTCCTGTTTCATCTTCAAGTTTTCCTTCAAATAACAAATCTCACACTTAAGTTAGTTTAAGTGTGTAATTTGCGTGTATGTTATTACTAATCATAGGTTCTCACGGAAGTTTTTGTTATCTTTTTTAATCTTTTGATTTTTTGTTGAGATTAATATCTTTTTCTATTTTCGTTCGGTACAGATTTTGAGTGTATATATATATATATATATATATATATATATATATATATACTTTCTTTAGCATTTCTTCATTTTTTGCATCTTGTTTTTTTAAATGTATGGAATTTCAATTTTTGTTTATATTTTTCTGTCGAGAATGTTCGAAATCTACAAAACAGTATTTAACCAGCTAATCAGTCAAGAGCTAGTTTCAGAATCCAAAAATGTTACATTTAATTTTCTTTAAGTGTTTTTCTTGGTTTCTTTTGTTTTTCGTGCATCATTTTGAATTTCTTCTTGAAGTGAGATTTATCTTCCAGCCATTATTTAACGGTATAGTATTCTATGAGATATTTTGTTCTCTTTCTTTAGTGTTTTGTTGCGTAAGTTTTTTCTTTTTCTTTTGCCCAGTGTTTTTGGCAAATAAAACATTTTTTATTCATTCTCTTTATACTCTTTCAATAATAAAATTGTTTGCATGTTTTTTTTTATATATTCTTTTTTTCTTAATATTTTGCATCTCTATTAATTATAGTTAATTATTTTGTATTATTTCTTTATATGCTTGAATTACTATTTTCTTTTAAGAAAAATCGTAATTTATCTCCTTTAGATCATAATTCTTCTTGTTTAATATCTCTTAGAACTACATTAAATGGTGAATTTAACATAAATTAAGGTAAATGGACTACAAAAACTATAAACTCCATCTAACTGTCCTCTTTTTTCAAGTGACATTTGCCGCGTATGAAACGTTGTTCAGCAAACGACTTCGTCTTGGCTGGGCAATAACTTAAAATGTTAGCAAAATGCTCAATAACCATGAGGATTTATTAAGAAGTAACGGCTGCTAACTATTCCAAATAATAATAATATGTATATATATATATATATAGAGAGAGAGAGAGAGAGAGAGAGAAAGAGAGAGAGATATGTTTCACGTAAAGAGGTGGGTCTTCCATTGAATATAATTTATTGCTAAGAAAAACAGACATACTTTGGAAGTTCCAATTAATATTTAATTGTTATCTCATTGCAGTTGACAATATGTTCTACGAGTAAATTCGCAGAAGTTAAACTTTGGAATTCGTTTATTGGAGAAATTCATTCGGTTGTATTTAATCCTACAAGGAAATGGCAAAATTTGATCAAAATTTGGAAATTTGATCAAAACTTGGAAATTTAATCAGTCTTTGAATTTAATTAAAACTTTGAAAGTTTCGCTACTGTAAAGGAAATGTTACTACCAATGAATTGTTATACTTTATTAAATATTACGTCTAATGTAAAAATCGCTTAATGTAATTATAAAATTAGCGAAGATTATCAGAATATTGTCGAAATTTGGTGAAAATGTCCTGTGTATATATCCTGATTCTTTCAACTTCAAGTTTGTATTTAAATGTTTCAATGTTCATGAAAACTTAATTGGAATACAATATTTAACATTATATGGAGTGGATGTCAAAAAAAAAGAAGAAAATGCTAACAAACTGAGGGGATAAAGGAAATCCCACTTTCGGGGTACAAGAAAAAAGCTTATTATCCGGCTTTACCAACTCAGCTAGCCGGGTGAACGTCAAAATGTATACTGATGTCTACAGGAAAATTGCAATTACTTTCGCAGCGCTCGTAGCGCCACCATTCATTCAATATAATCTGCATGGGTGCGTTCATTTTATTCGATGCTAATTCAGAATAATACTCTTCCCTAACGTTCTGCTGAGTGTTTTTTGTGAAATGTAAGGCATTTTGTGAGATTATTCAAAAGTTTTGTCTTGTAAGACTGATGACATTAGTTGAAATCTTACAATTTAATTTAATACATTTCCTGCATATAGTTTCAAAAGACTTTCATCAGGACTTGTAAATCTCGATATTTAGTGGGGAAAATTAGTAAATTCGATCGCAGAATTACATACTGTGTTTTATTAAGTTAAAACATAGTATTACTAAGGTAAACGCAGAAAAAAGAGAGAAAATGTGTAAGGTTTATTCTTGTTTTTACTATGTCATTGTGTACGATATTATTCTAATCCATAGATTCTATTTTGTATACCGAGGTTATATTTATTCTCCCGATGTTCATGCTAATGAATAAAAACTAAAGTGAGCTGCATCATCTACATTCCGCTATAAAACTTCTTACTATGAAGATTAAAGGAGATATGGTTGTTAATGCATCTATACAGAGATTGAGTTGAGATCACATGTAGGATATATTAAGTTTATATATGTAGTCGCTGATTCTGATAATTATAAACTCAGCCTGAATTACCTTTTGTAATAATTGTAACTTGCATCTTTAATCCCTTATTTATTAGTATATTCTGTTCGCCTCAAGTAGAGGCTTCCTTTATTATCATTCTCATGGATCCTCTCTAGTTATTACGTCACTGAATAAATGATCGATTAATCAGATTCCATGTGAGTTTCACGCCCGAGATTTACATATTTTTCTTAGAAATCGAAAGAATAGAATCCACTGAGTCCCTACAAGAACACTTGTTAATGGCAATTATCTTTTAAACATCCTTCCTAACAAGAAAGAATTCTTTGAGATGATAATTTGCTCAACGCAACAGGCAAAAATCTCTTTTTGTTCGTATTCGTTAAAAATTCGTTCTTTTACCATTTGTCAAGATGGTAAAAGTTACGAACCTTTCTCAGAGATTTGCTCCCCTTCCCCCACAGATCTATTCTGTAGAATATGTATACGAATATTAAAAATATAAAGGAAAATGGTTGTATTAAAAATATTGATGTAATTAAATCTGTGTGGTGCATTTACACTTCGCGATATTGAAAATGAAACATCAAGAAGGAGTGGCCAGAAAATTATGCAAATTTCAGGAGAGACACATGTCACCAAGTTATGAGAATGATGTGAAATGCGCAGCTCTCCAGCGCACGTTGAAGATGTAAGGGAAGGAATCTGTAGAATGTTCAATTTTCGTACCGTTATTTCCGCCAGAGAAACCATTGTAGAAAATTTGTTCTTATCTCCGAAGACGCGTGTAATAGCATAGAATGCCATGTCATCGTCAACGGAGGTAGTTCCAGTAGTTTTACGAGGGACATGGTGATCGAATTGAAAAGGTCAGATCGGTCCATGCGGCTAATTTCAGCTGATACACAACTGAACGCATCCACAATGCACCGGGAAGATGGTCGGAATATGGAAATGTGGCAAGTTTGAAGAGTGTCGGTGCTGCCAGAGTGACGTGAACACGCGTGGATCGACCATTCTGTAGCATTTTCAATATCGACCAGAACCATTACCCGTCGATAGGTTGCTAGCAGCCTGCATTCATGGCTTCCGTTATGAAGATTACCATTGACCTCACAGCATACACCCCAACATCTAAAATGGTGCCAGGCTCGAGCGACGTGGATGACAGAATGATACCAAATCGTGCTCTCAGATAAGTCACGCTACTGTTTCTCCAATGATAGTCGTCACGTACAAGAGTGGCGTCGATGTGAAGACAGGTCTAATATGGCAGCAATTGTGAAACGATCCACCAAGTGACAACGTTACATCATGGCTTGGGGGAGCAATTGCATACGATTCCAGATCGATTCTAGTTCGTATTCAGAGTACTATGACAACCCAACTATGTGTAAATGATGTGTTGTAGCCATTGACATTCCTCTACCTTCAGGGAGTGTCAACCAATGCACTTTATCATCAGGACAACGCCCGATCGCACATTACTTGCATCAGCCAACGTGCTCTGCAAGGTGTACAGAAGCTTCCCTGCTCATCGTTCTCTCCTGATCTCTCACCAATTGAACACATCTAGGTTGCGATTGGATGCCTTTTGTAGACCCTGCCACTGCCACGTTCAGAAGACAAAGTTTAGCAAATGGTTGACAGGGAATGGAGAGCCATTCCTCAAAACGCATCCTTACTCTCATTGACTCTGTACCTATGTGTTGCTTTGTGTATCCCCCTCCGTGGTGGTAATACAACCTACTGATCCGACGCCGTTCTTGCTCTGTATTATGCACATCATTTTGAAATAAAGATCACTTATTGTCGTTGCTGTTTCTCTCTGTTTACCTAATTCCATCGCTTTCTGACCAATTTTTCTGGGTGATACATTTTCAATACAGCGTAGTATATATATAGTCTTTCCTACATAATTATCCTTAAAATGCATGATTATTAAAAATGATTCATCCGATTTCAAAACTCTGTATTTTCATAAAGGAACGTCTCAGAATGATAAGTAATAAACATGAATGCAAAGGGAAAATAGGGAAGGGTTTTTTTTACAAGCGTTTGATTTAACTTCTTTTGGTTACTCGTATAATGCCAATTCGAAACGTAATTTCCTGTCAAACACATTGTAAAGTGTCAGTGGCGATTAACTGTACAGCAGTAGAAATCTGTTGTTTAAATTCCCAGAAATTTCTGGCAATGATGGCGCATGCACTTTATGTTTTACAAACCCCGAAAGGAAGAAATCACTTGAAGTCCCATCAGGTGACTTAGGTGGCCAACTGTGTAACGTCGAGACATTTGGTCCACTGCGACCTCTTCAACTGCGAAATGACTTCGTGAAAGCTTCCAAAAATAGCTTTCGTCAAATAGCTTCACGAAGAACGCACGAGTGTCATTTATTTTTCACGATATAAAATTTCCATAGTTTCCCTTTGTATTCATGTACTATTTATCATTCTATGTCGTTTATTTTTGAAAAAAAAAATGGAATGAATTATTTTGAATTACCCTGTAGTACGAGGCTTGATTGTAAGGTAATGTTTTTTAGCCATGGCTTTTTTTTGGTTTCCCGATTTTCAAAATTATTGCTGTACCTGAAAGGTAAATGTATTTACTGTGTATTACATATCTTCCCTTTGTTCCCGGGCGTCGTTGGGGTGCTGAAAAGTAATGGATATAGCGATCCACATGGATATGAAGTTGAAGAAACGGGGCTTCATTGCACCCTGCGACTTTCACCTCCTCCGAAAAACGTAATAACATCATTTTCATCCTAACAACAGATTGAAAGGGACATTAAAGCTTGGTTTCGAGAACAACTCCGGAACTTTTCTGTTGCGTGTTTGTTAGTGGTGCTAGTGCTTGGAAAGGTGTGGGGACTATGTTGTAAAGTGAAAATTTCTTCGCATAAAATGAACATGTAGTTTTCATGCGCAATAAGAATTACGAGGATTGGGTAACAAATAAGAAAATTAGGACCATATTGGTATAACTTTTCATCAAGCCTCACATTGCAGACGTAAAATTTTTCTTTCTGTTTCATCGTAATACTTTTTATGAACAAGTTAATAAAGGATGGGGTCCACATCCTATAGACTCTTCTCTGTATTCTTCATTTATGCATATACATAATGCTTAGGGAAATCAGAAAAAAAATTAATTTTTTAAAGGATGTGTGTGAGATGATTGTCGATGTTTTTATCTCTAATAAAATAATTAAACTGCGATGTGGTCTTCTGGATGACTCACGTACAACATTTACAACCATATAATGTTCCCCGAAAACATTTCAAAAGAGTGATGCGGGAGAGCTAATTAACTGTAATTGAAAAAAATTCCATTCAGATTCAAAAACCCCTGAAATATTTCACAGACGCCAGAGGAGTCCATGGACCATCGATGAAAAAAAAAAGAACCACAAGGAAAGGTTAAATATGCCTGAAAGGAAAGATTTATATTTAAATACACTGGTTATCATAAATTAAGGAAAAATCACAAAAATAGCGATAACTCTTTCAAAAGTAAGCCAAACCGTGCAAAATTTGCATATGTTGTCCACTAAGAGTAGCTGAGTAAAATTGCAATATGCAAATTAGTGACGCTGCACTCGGCTTACGTCATCTGCCTGGAGCATAAAAGTCCAAGTTTGAGAGAAAGCACACAAATTTTACTGTGATTGCGACATTGAAAATCTGAGATAGCCAATTCGTAATAATGACCTCTAGGCATCATTTGCCTGAAGAACTACGATGGAGAGCCATCGGGAGACTAGAGGCAGGGCAGAGTCAATCAGAAGTGGCCAGATGGCTAAATGTGAGTCCATCTGTGGTTCATAGACTTTGGAGGCAATTTCAAACCACAGATTCGGTATCTAGGAGGTTCAGTCAAGGACGGCCAACTGTTACGACCAGTGCCGATGACCGATATTTGACATTAAGTGCACGCAGGAATAGAACCGCTACTCCGACACATCTTAGATCCTCTCTTGCTGCAGCCACCGGAAGGTTGGTGTCAACGTCAACTGTGCGCAGAAGGCTATACGAAGGTGGTCTGTATGCGAGACGACCAGCCATTTGCGTGCCGCTCACATCACGCCATAGGGGAGACCGTTTGCAGTGGGCCCGACAACATGTCCACTGGACGTCAGATCAATGGAGGCCTGTTCTCTTTACGGATGAGTCCAGGTTTAGTCTAGAAAGTGACAGTAGACGTTATTTGATATGGAGAGAACCTGGGACCCGTTATCATCCATCAAACATCCGTGAAAGAGATGCATACGGAAGAGGCAGTGGCTGTGTTTGGGGAGGCATATCCTTAGGAGGGCGCACAGACCTCCATGTCTTTCCAAGGGGAACCGTGAATGCTCAGGTTTATCGAGACAACATCCTTGATGCTTATGTGCGCCCATATGCCGGGGCGATTGGTGATTGCTTCCTGTTACAGGACGATAATGCAAGACCACACAGAGCTCGCATTGTTGATGATTATCTTCAACAGGAAACAATTACGCGCATGGAGTGGCCAGCTCGATCCCCGGACTTGAATCCTATCGAGCACGTTTGGGATGCTCTAGGGAGGCGTGTATCTACCATCAATCCGCCCCCACAGACCCTTGCCGCGCTTGCATCTGCTTTACAAAAGCAATGGCTCTCACTTCCTATTGAACTGATAGACCGCATAATTGAAAGCATCACACATCGCTGTTTGTGCTGTATTGCTTCTAGAGGCAATCATATTCCATATTAAAGGTACTTTTTCTATTGCAAACCGATACTTCCAATTTGTTTATTTTATACATGTGCTAATTTCTATACTACTATTAATGTCTGATAATTTTTTTTATGTTGTTTAATACCTTACTATGTGTTGTATATTGTGGGTAAGTTTCATAAAATTCCATGTGTAATTTCTTGAGTTATCGCGATTTTTGTGAATTTTCCTTAATTTATGATAACCAGTGTATATGCGTAGGTGGTGAGAGAAACATGGCCTTTTTTGTGTTGAACTACATCAACCAGTTAACGTGCATTCTCGCCGCGAGATGGAGGGCTTCCATGGCATCAGGGAGTACCTGATGCCGGAAACTCGACGGCCGCGAGTTCGAGACCATGACCACAAAGCTACAGTGCCGAATTAAAACGATAGCGGTATAAAAAAGGAAATAAAACATTTTGTTCATGTGTATTTAATGTACTTGTAAGTGTGGTGTGATATTATTTTAAAACCTAATGTAAAATTTAAAGGGGGGGGGGTTGAGTCATATAAACTGAATACATTCTTTTTATGTTTATCTAACATTTGTAACCAAACAGGAAAATAACCTTACTGTCTCTTTTTTTATGATTAACCGTTTATTCTTAATCTTCATTGTAATAATATAATGCAGAAGAGACAAATAATTTCTATTAATATTAATTAAACACTTTATGGTAAGACTTTGCACTTAATTAAATTTTAATATTCATTAGAATTAAGTTGTCTAAGAGGAGGATGAATGTACATTAAAATTATTTCTGAGAAATCTAAAACTATCAACAAAATATTTTCATTTTATAAGTGATTCTTCGCTATTTTGATTAAGCTCTTCATTAATTTCTATTAATTTTTAATGTATGAAGCCCAGTCTAAAATTCAAAAAGTAAAATATTTTCACTTCTATTCGGTAGCGAGGGCTTTATATCTAAGCTCGTGAGATTAAAAATTCATAATGGTATGCTGGTTCAGTTACGTATTGCTGCTGCCTCCGGCGGAAACCAACCATTTAATATTTTTCCTAACGCAGAATCCGCTGGGTTTGACTACTACACTTTCACAGTGAGGCTTCAAACCTCCATTTTTTCTGCTAAATATGTACGTTTCATTGATTTCGAATGAGAAATTCCACATAAAGAGCTCATGCAAAATCTTTGCATCTCATCAGCGCTTCAAATTAATTATGTATTTGATATTTTCCTTCTCCACGCCAAATCTCCAGTAATTAATTGGTGACAATACGTATACATTAGAATATATTATTCTTTGGCGTCGTATATGTTTTGGCATAAAGTCGCCAAAATTTACCGCCGATGGATAAAGTAGATTACAGGACGAAAATTACATTTAGGATAAGACTTAATCCGTTCTTGATGACGTTTATCGCAAAATGAGTAACTGCTAGAATTTCAGTCTATCAGTTTATGGTCTTAGAGATCTGTGATGAGTCATCAGTGGATTTCACT
>BMAW01014000.1:2110247-2124310 GCA_019974015.1 Nephila pilipes
GTCTAAACACTTCAGGAAGTGAAACAGCTATTTTTGTATCATTTCAGGTTGTTGTAGTAATTATAATCTTGTTACATTTATGTAGCCTTTTTGACCGTTCTATGATTTTAATTGCATGACCTAAGACATACTTAAAGCATGTACAGATAGATTAATTTAATTTTAACAGTACTATATACTAATCTCAATAATTGAATATCGGACCAGAGCAGCACCTTATTACTGAAAATCCGGTTAAGATGATCACCAATAATTATATCTAATGTAAAAGCTATGTATTATTGTGGACTTGGCCTCGGTATATTACAGTGATCTACGCTCATTTAAAGAAAAATAAATTAATTTGTATTATTAATATTAATAATAGGTGTGACCCTTTCTGCATAGCTTACACCACGATCTGTAGACGCTTATCTTCGTTGAGGTGGCCTGCTGTACATTGGAGAATTCTTCCATCCGACCAACCAACCATATTCCTAACCTCTGGTTAACCAGTACAGTTATTAACAGTTAATATATTCTACGTAGTAATAAGGATATCAAGAAATAACAAAATTAAAGTTCAGTATACTCAATTAAAGATGATTAATAAAGGGTTGGTATAAACTTTATGAAAATTCAAATTTAATCTACTTCACGATATCTGAAAATTAAAGTATGTATATATATAATTACTACTACCCCTTCGCTGGACATGATTGATATAATATTTCGAACCTATATATAAGAAAAAAAATATATATTTTTTAAACGTTAATGGTAATCTAAATTTAAGTATAAGAAATTGGTGTCTGTGGTTATCTACGACTTTCAATATAGAACAATAAAAATTTTGTAAAAGAAGTTTCATATATGCTCTCTATATATATATGGATAAAATTCATTCCTGTCCATGTTACACCTGAATTTGCCAAGATGCAGCACCTTTTGTCAGAAAATTCATCATGTGCTTAGCTTCAAATGAAATACCCTCATGCATCGTGTCAATCTTAAGATTTTGTCCTTGCCTCAAGACATCATTTCTGACCATTTAGGATTTTGAAGTGACTGCTAGCTAAAAAGATCGTCAATTCAGGACGTCAAAATGCCTTCGTATGTCATAGTCTGATGAGTTCGTTCATGTAGGAGGTCCTCAGACGAAGATTGTATTGCGTGCGCTATCCGAAAAGTAACCATTTTAATATTAAGAATCCGCTAGGTTTTGGGGCTAAACTACATTTCAAACCGTGGGATTCCAAACTTCATTCCATTGCTAAATCTGTACGTTTCTGATTTTGATAAAGAAATTCACATAAAAGCTCCTTCATAAATCGCAATCCTCCATCAGCGCTTCAATATTAATTATTTGATATTTTCCCCTCTCGCACAAATCACCAAGTAAACAATTGGTGACAATACAAGTATACATAGAATATATGTATTCCGTTTGGCGTCGTATATGTCATTTTGTATAAAGTCCAAAATTTCTCTCGATGGATAAAAGTAGATTACAGGACGAAAATTACTGGATAAGACTTTCAAATCCGTTCTTAGTATTACATCACCAAAATGAGTAACTGTCTAAATTCGTTAGTCAGTTTATAGTCTTAGAGATCTCATTGATGAGTCAGTGGTATTTCACTTATAGTGTATATATATATACTCTCTCTCCTGCTCTTCCTCCTTCTAGTAAAGGCTGTGTCATATTATATATATATATATATATATATATATATATATATATATATATATACACATATATACATACAAGAAACACAAGTAATGCAAAAGAATAAAAGTCACTCAAAAGGGTAGAAAATTTCTTGGGAAAAATAAAAATAAATAATAATGTTTTTGTGAGTTCGGAAATGTTCATTTCATTACTTCATCAGGTGAAAGCGTGATTAATCCACAAAGAGCATATAATTTATTTTGTATTCCACAAGTACTAGTTTTTGCTGGTTTTTCGGGGAAAAAAAACTGTTTAACATTGTGGTTGTTTTTCTGTTTTATTTCCCTGTGCGTGCCGAAGTATTTTGGTTTCAGTTTGATTCCTGGTCGCAGTTGAGTTCATTTCATGGCCATAATATCATGAAGTTTGAAAATAATTTGTGGTTTTCGCTGAAGGCTGCAATTTCTATTGTTTTCACTAGAGCTTTTAGGATTTATTGTTTTGTTTGTTTCCTAAATTCGTAACCGTAGTTGAGAAAATCATCCTGGATTTTTTCTTTAAGTAAATTTTAATATTATACCCAAGTAGTTCTATTTGTTTATAGTTACATTTTCGAAACTTTATGAATAAGACAGTAGAGGAAGCAAGTGAATACACTGCTGTAACCCTTTCATGACCTTTCGTTCATATTTTTGGATTTTACAATTACATCATCTTTGTAAATTAAAACATGATCTTTGATAACAAAATCCTTAAATATCGCATTAATGCAACTCTGAAAAACTGCTGGAGATGCGCAAAGATCGAAAGAAGCACGTAGAAATTGATATTGGCCATTATTTGTTACAAACGACGCTTATCAACTATTTGAATCTATTTCTAAATGAAAAAAAAAGTTTTATTTTAATACTATATTGCACTGAACGTATTTACATCTCGAAGATTATTAAGTGAATAATCTGTTAGACGTAATGGATAGCTATATTTTACTTCGTTTTTATTAAGTTTCAAAAATCAGCACAAATTCTTAAGATCCCATCTTTTTTTTTTCTAACAGTGACTACTTGACTAGAAAAATGGGTTGAGTTAGGCTCAGAAATACCATCAGCCAAGCATTTCGTTACTGGATCATTTATAATTTTTCTTTCAGCAAAAGAGGATCGTCGTCTATGTGGGGTTGTGTTCCATTTTTTAAATGAAGGGACATCTGAATATCAGTGGTTTTATTCTTAATTGGTTTATAACTCAATACCAAAATATGAAGAATAATTCGCTGAGTTTTATGAACATTTGATCTGATTTCAAATTCCAATAAATCATTTATTGAAATGTTAGAAATCGAAAACTGCACAGCATTTCCCATTTTATTATTCAAAATTTGATACTATCCTGCATTGCTTTTTTTTTTTAAATTTCTACACTTGTGTTAAAATATCCACATGCTATTAAAGCATCTGACGTCGTAGTTTCATTATTAGCAATACAAAAGTTCATGATAAATTTTTGATTATAGATTACAAATTAATGCATACAGCTAATGAGTAGTGTAATGTGCCTATTTCCAAACTCTGTAAGTGTTCCATTGAAATTAGTTAAAGGTGGTGAACCAATTCTGTTATATGTGGTTTTCGTTAGAATTATTTTCTGACTGCCGATATCGAACAGGAGTTTCAACAAAAATAATAGGTTATTGGTAAATCTTTCAAAAGAGAAAGGATTCAAAAAACGTCACACGGAAAATCTCATAATTTTCAACAGTTACCAATACTTATGACTAATTAGAATACGTTATTACTTCTGGTGATTTTATTTGAGTGCTATCGAGAACTAAACAGAAGTGCATGATTTAATGTCCAGATGGCACTCGGAATTTTTTTTATTTATTTTCAGTTTCATTAAAATGTTTGATCATTTAACTGTTTTATTCGGATACTCGTATTTAATCACAAAGCTACTTTATTAGAAATATTTAATTCATTTCAATTAAATTGCGAGATGATTCGAAAAATTCTCAGAATAACGCTTCTGTCCTCTGAGCATGCGCAGTGTGCGTTTCTTCCACTATGGGCATATTCCGCGATTCTTTGCCAGTTTAGTAATGCCTGTAGCGTCGCTTGGGAAGGTTTTGTTTTCCCACTGAGCATTTTTCCACTCTCTTCTCGTTTCTTAAGATGATAGATTGAAGTGAAGAGTGCGTGGCTGAGAAATATTGCTTCCTTTTGAGGAAAAGCGTCGCTGAAACTTTTGTGATGCCGTAAAACAGCTTACAAAGATGTACGAGTGGTTTTCTTGTTTCAAAAAGGGCTGATTATCTGTTGATGTCACAACATGTCTTTTAATTGTCTGACCAGACATTAATTTTGTTATTATTTAAAAAAAATGGTATTATTATTATTCTTGAAAAATGGTATGACTCCCATATTCTACGCGTCTTACTCACCTGGCCTATCTCAGTGTGATTTCTGCTTATTTCCGGAAATGGAGAGGGACGTAAAAGGACACCGATTTAATGACGTAGAAACGTTAAAGTTAAAATAAAAAACGAGAGAGAAGCTGTCAGCCATAACTGTAGATGAGTTTCAAGAATATTTTTTTTAAAATGGAATCACCGATTCAACAAGTGTGTTAACTATAATGAAGACTACTTTGAAGGTGATACATTTGTTATTTTTAAAATGAAATAAATAGCTTTCATGAGTGAATGAATGAATAACAGAAATGAATGAATGAAGAAAACTCCGATTTCTTGGATGGAGCTCTCTTGTATTAATTATCTCGGTGATCACGGTATTCTAGCGGTCATTGTCGCGAACTCGAAGCCGGCGTTGTTTTCGTCGAGGTTTGAGACCTGATACCATTAAAGCCTCGCTGTAAACTGGGGCTGACGCACGTTAAAACTGGTCGAGATCCCAAGTCCTCTCATTGACGTGGTATGGAAGTTTGCTGAGGAAGGTACCAACTCAGGCATTGCTCTCGTCACTTGATCACAGATAAGAAAAAATGCCGACGCGTTGCATCTCAGTGCGACATTAATAAACAATCGCACGATTTGTATTACTGTCGATAGCAAAGAGCTATTGTTAATAAACGCAAATGTTCAGGTGAAGAAATGGAAACTTGAATTCGTAATCTTCGATACTGCTAAGCTAAGACTAGTAAATATGTTGTCTCAAGTACCCGAAGAATAAATATTCCTTGTATGGCAGTAAAATTTTTTAAAAAATTATAGAATAAGTTAAACGCATAAGAATCCAGCATTGAAATTCAGGCATTCTTTTCATTGTATTAAAAGATTTACAAGATAAATTTATGATTTTATGTGCAATTACCCCAAAAGCAAAAATTAAAAAATAATAATACTAAATAATGAAGAGAAAATATTAGCATAATATATGAACATCACCAATTAAAAGAATATATCTAAATAAAACAGGGTTTTGAGTATATATGTATACATTTGAAAAATCGATCAAGAAAAAAAATTAAACTAAGCTATATTTAAAGATATTTTTTATTAGCTAAAATCAAGTTTGGCGTACCTCAAAACTTTTCAATTTTTTATCGTTTGCTTCAATTTTAATTACATTTAGCTTAAATATATTCATTTTAATAATTTATCGTTTGCTTCAGTTTTAATTACTTGTAGTTGATATAATATTTAATTTAATAATTTATCGTTTCCTTTAATTTTAATATCGAATAAGTTTACTATTGTCCATTTCTCGATATTTCGCCGTTTACTTTAATTCTTATAAATAATTGAGTAATTTTTGTATAGAACTTTTTCATTTTTTTTAAAATTATTAGTAATTTTTTAATCATGTGAGTATTTATATTTGAATATTTTATGTATTTTTATTAAAAATTATTGCTCTTCTTAATTTCAAAATTCATATTGCTATGCCTCAGAAATATTATAAAAATATTATGTAATACAAGCTGACTGACGCGAGACGTTTGATGTTCGTTTCTGACTTTCACGATTAAACTGATCATCAGAATCTATGACTTGTAGTGGAACTCGAGCTTTAATCTCTACTTCAAATCTGGAATAAAAAATTTCCAAACACAGCCCCTCCCAAAAGCTCAATTAATCAGCGAATGGATTTTCTATAGCTACTTTTCCTACACGTTGGTTTTACACGACTTGCTGTTCACTCTCCATGACTTCCTAGTCTTCCTTATTTTATTAATGAAACTGGAAATTTTTCAATTCGGACAATTATACAGGGATGTACCAAAAGTCCCTGACACATCTGAAAATTCAATATAAAGTCATACAATAGGCTAATGAGAATGTACTTTGGACTAAAATGCTTCCCAACGACGAAAAGTTTTGTTTGGGCAAATAAAAAAAATTGTTTCTAATTTCACTCACAGTTGGCCTTTTATCGTAAAAACGGCAAAAAACAAAACTCTCCATCAAAAATTTAGGGCAGTAATTTTGTGGAGGCAAATGTGCAGCATTTGTGCAGATACACATCCTTTATATGTGCAACACCAACCTTCATATTATAATCTGCGTGCTTTTTGTGAATTGAGCCTCGAGTCGCCATTTCTGGTTTACAGCGCCAAAACAAATATTTTTGATGGTACACTTACATTCGGTGTTACACTTATATCAACTTAATTCAAAGTCTTGCAGCTATGGGCAAATTTTTTTTTTTATTTTTTTATATACACAAAGTAAACTTTTTAGAATGGGAAGCATTGTGTAATCCAAACCGCAGTATCGTAAGTAAATTAATTTGATTTCTTATTAAATTTTAAAAAAATGTAAGAATAAATTTTTGTCCATCATGCACTTAGTTAATTTTCATTGAATATCTAAGGTAAGGAAGAAAGGGGTTTCACTCCTTTAGAATTTTTATTACCTTTCTATAGTGGAGTCATACGAGGGCGGTAATAAAAATTGTGGTGTTATAAAACAATTGAAAGTGACTGTTAGCTTCCTCATATGGCTAAATTTTGGAACGTGTATTCCTCTCAGAACGTTATTGCAGCTTTAATCTATTTAAATTAAGTAATTTAATTCTCGGCGCATTTTTTCAAAAATGTAAACCAAGTTGTAGATTTGTAAAATAAAGATAACTGTAATTTTTGTGATTAAATTTAACCAAATTGTAGATTTGTAATTAAATAATTTAAAAGTTGTGAATCTGCAAGTTTTGGTTTCAAAACTCGGCTTGTTAATGGCGTTCATTAACCTCATCAGTCTAGACACTCTCGTAAAAGGATGATATTCAACGGAAAAGAACTTCTCATGAATTAAATCAGCTATAAATTATATTTTCTAAGAAATTATTAATAATGCTAAAATATTTCTTAACAACTGGAGGAATAATGATCGCATCTATTGCATCTCCAAAACTAACTTTTAAACTTTATTAAGTAATGAAGGTTTGTGAAATAAAGAGGGAAAACATGTAAAGATTTCTAGACAGTTTTAAAACGATACATTAAGAAAGAAAAGTTCTTTCAGGAATGAAATTAAAATGTCTAGCAATTACGAAATTTAAATAATAAACAAAAATAAAATTATAAGTATATCATAAGGACTCGTTTCGTTTGTGTACCATTCCTGCATAAGTTTTTATTTATGTTTAAGAAAATAACTTGGCCAACAATTACGAAATTAAGGAATCAAAATTCAAATAAAGTTCAAGCATGTGAGGATATTTCTAATCAAATATTGACTTTAATAGTTATCTAGAGCAAGCATTTTTTTTGTGTTAAATATTGGTTATTGAAGCTCCGAATTTGATATGCTAGAGTAGAGAATATTTTTCTGTATATTATGATATGTCTTGTCCATCGACAAAGTGAGCTACAAGCACGCTATCTGAATGATAACCGCTCACAATAACGTGTACAACGATCAGAGTTAGTATGCGACGTTGGGCGATTCGTGATTTTCTCTTCACTCAACTCAGGGGCTTTTATCAATTTCTGCATTGTATAAAATTGCAACTTCTTTCCAACCAAAACGAAACGGATCAAGTATATCAGATGGAAACAGAACTAAAGTAAATTAGAGGTAATGATGTATAAATGAAATAGAATTACAGGAAAAGGGAGAGAGACAGAGGATAATGGTTTCACAGATAATTGTTATTCGAATTGAAATTCTGTTAGTTTTGGGGACTGAATTGAGTACAATTAAAAACATTAAACTACGTAGTTACTGTCGATGAGAGTTGTTGAATTAAGAACGAATGAATTGGTAAGATAAGATTTCTTATTTAAATCACAAATTAAGATTGTGAGTTAGATTGGGAATTTGGAGAAAAAGCGACATTAGATATTCTACAGTGATGATAAATAAAGACTTCTATTTTCTTCTTGGTGTTTTTAATTTGAGTTTTGGTCATTTTTTCTCAACATAAATTAATAAGATATGACGTAAGAACCAAGAGCAGACATTACATGTAGAAATGTCTTTTTATCCGATGTTTTTTTATCTGGTGTGAACTGTCTGTAGTCAGCTCTCATAGAATGCAAACGAATTCGAAAATGTAGACGAGAAACGTTGTAACATATTTTGCATAAATAACTAATATTGATGCTTGATTGATTGAGTTTATTAACGTCACACTAGAAGCATCACTAGAACTATTAGGGACGGACTTCATCATTTTGTACCTCGGTCAGGTGACGATGATGACATCTGAACTGGAACCTCTTTCTCCTAACTTCCACACCACGCGAAAGAGAGGATTTTGAACCTCGACAGATTTAACGTACATCAGACTCGGCTTTTTGGTGGCTCATTTGAGGCATCAAGGCTTGAATCCACTACTCGGCGAAAACTGCCAGCGGCGAGTCCGCTACCGTGACCACTGGTTACGCCGCCACGTAAATAACTATTAACCTCAGATTTAGTTTTTCGTTTAACAAGTTGTTCCATTTATTTCGTATTTATTCTGTGAATCCCTTGCAATGCTAGTGATGTCAACATTTTGTTGAAATAATTAATTAAGCATGAAGAGACGATTGTGAAATCTTTAATTATCACGAAGGAAAGTTTAAATATAAAAGATGTCTCGCATGCCATGAACAGAAGTAGAAATGTGTCTCCAATTAAATTATTTTGCAGAAATAATACATCTTTAATGAAGCTAAATTGGATAATTACTCTCGAAATGGAACGGATTGCGATTGATCTGGTTAAAAATAGCTTTAGTATTCTATTTCGTGCAATATTAATGTTAAAATTTGGTGAGTAATTGTTACACTTATCATCCGATTTAATGAAGCCCACTGAAATAATGGTAAGTTTGGGTAAGAAAAAATAATTCTTTTTCATGTATTTATTCAGCGTTCGTTGGTTGAAAGTATTATAATTCGAAGTATTTCTAGCTGTAATCCTTGTGTTGTTAATATAAGTTGAAAACTGCTTTGACATGGGATAATAACAGTTTAATAACAAAATGTAAGAGCTACATATAAAATTAAGAAATTTAGGCATCTCTTTTGGAAAATTTTCAGTTTTGAATAATTTCCATGCCTTCGTTTTATTTTTATTTTATTCAATAAAACATCTACTGACATATTTAAATACACGACTGCAAATAATTTCAAATAATTTTTCTCTTGAATTTTATGGAGTATTATTTATTTGGATATGAAATTAAAATTTTTGATGTAAAACAATTTTTTAAAAAGATAGTTAAAACGTTTTTTAACTGTTATATCATATTTTGTAACGATAATTAAGCGTAACATATATTGAACTTTGAAAAATATAGCTGAATTTACCTCACACACACAAATCGATGAATATGACAGTGCGCTCTTCAAATAAGACCACGACCGTCGAATTCAAAAATTGTTTTATTAAATTCATCAGTTTTATGAAATTTCAATTAAAGTTCACGACCGACTTTATGGCTTTTTTTCCCCAGATATTGAGAAATATAACAATTTGTACTATAATAAAAGGCACAGCTTACAAAATCAAATAGTAATAAAAGATTAAAATATTATTATTATTATAAGAAAGCTATTTTTTTAAGAAAAAAAGCAGAAAAGCTATCATAATATATCAAAGTAACTAAAATCTTGGAATAACTTTTGAAATAAATGTCCCGATCTTTTAATGATTTCCTTCAGGGACTGGGGCATCATGATCCAGAAGGGCCAATAAAGCATATCCATATTTACTAACAGCACAGGAAAAACTTCACGGAGATAGGGAAAATGCAGAATCGAACTAAATAATTAATTTAAGCTAGTCGTTAAAGAATCATGTAATAATTAGTTGTAATTATGTAATAATTCCTTAGAAGCCTTTATGAAATAAAAATAAAATAGTGAGGCTCCCGTCTATTTGCCATTTTGGTTTCGTCAGTTTAATGTTAATCCTGTGGAATTTCCACTTTCGCTCTCACATCTTTACTATTTGATCCATTTGAAAACAATGAAGTGCAACCGAAATAGCAAAAAATAATAAAAACTTCTACGGATTTACTTTTTTTCCCGCCGATTTTTAAAAACATTTTTACTCTTATTTTAATGATTTGTTTGTGAGTTTTTTTTTCGGTCTTTAAAAAAACTATTTTTAAGAATCGGAAGGGGGGAAGTAATTCCGCAGAAGCCTTCATTATTTTTTGCTCTTTTTGATGCACTTCATTGCATTCAAATAGATGAAATAGTAAAGATGTGAGAATGGAAGTTGAAGTCCGTAAGATTAACATTGCATCCACGAAATCAAAATGGCCGGTAGACGGGAGGCTTGAATAGTTATCATCGATTTAGAATTTAAAAAAAAAAAAATTGAAATTAGTTGTGCTAACTTCATTTTAACATGTGCTATTTTTTTTTTAATAAAATTTTATTCGGTTTATAAAAGGCCTTCATCTTTGGTAGCGAGTTCATTAGACGATGAAAGTTTAGAATCTTTGCATTGGGTAGCCATCATCTTCCTAATCTATATCACCGATTCAGCGATAATCAGTATTAATTAGCGAAAAGTCATCATACTTCCGAGCACCAGACTCCTCAGAAGCAATTCCTATCAAGAAAAGAAAATATCTTCATCAAATTCCTGGCGCATTTTTATTTTCACCAACAAAGCATTCCAAAGTACAGAAACGGTGCCAATATTAAAAAAAAAAAAAAAAAAAAAAAATCAGATGATTCTACCATGAAAATCGGTTATTCAGTTAAATATTAAAATGTGAGCAAACAATAAATTATTTAAGTCGACAATAATATTCTGTTCGGATATTAAAATGAAAGCAGACGGTAAAATATTAAATGAAAAAATCTTTCAGCAATGTAAATAAAACTAAAGCAAACTAAATGTAATTATTGTAACCATAACGTCAATCTTTTGAACCTAACATCCTGTATCCTTTATTTTATGCTCACGCACGTTTGTTGTTGGTGATCTTTTCTCAAAACAACACGCTATAACATGTTAATAAAAGAAATCCCTATTTTTAGAAAATAAGGATGACGAGATTGAGGAAATTCCTTGGAAGAATTTTCCATGTTAAACTTAATGAAATGGGAGGACGTGTGCAATCTAACATCATATAATATTCTGTCCATTCGGAAAGGAAAATTATCTTTTCTATTAGATTAAAATAAAATTATACGTTTTTCATACATGTTTGCTCAGTTACTTTAAAAGACAACCTTAATTTCTGTTTTTCTCTTGCTATAGAAACTACAGAAATTTTTAAAAATACACGTCCCAAACGCAATGTTAAAGTTTATTTTTGTAAGAATTTAATTTTAAGCAAAAAACATACAATAATCGAACCGACAGATATCTACGGAATACCTACAGATTAAAAAAAAAAAAAAAGTAAACAAATGATAAATGAAAAAAAAACCCAAAATATTTTTAATTTGTTGTTCTGACATTCAAGCAAAACTCTACTAAAAGCGATAAGTTCGCCATTTCTGATAACCCTGTCGCTTCTTTCATTTCAAAAGTTTAGGCAGTGCCCTATTATATCTCTTGCGGGATTCAGGATTGGCTGTAGATTCTAAATGACATGGTTTGGTGCTGCCGCCAGCTGCCAGCAGTGGTGCTCTATGGTCTCGCTGGGCTTCAACATTTAAATTTTTTTTTTTCCTCCGATGCTGTCCTGCTGGGATCAGGATATCGGACTCTGATCGGAGAGCTCACTGACTCCCGAGCTGGGGAGGGGTATTCATGCGAATCATCATCTTTCATTACCTTGTTTTCTGCTGCAATGAATTGTTCTAAATTTATTTTTTTTCTCTCGAAACCGGCGAGTTTCGGTTAAGTATGCGACGGATTCCTGTCTTGATTTTACAAAGATTGAGGGTTTCTAGGTTCAATTGTATTTTAAATTGATATAGTTTTCTCATGACGTGGCGAAGAAGTCAAATCTGACCCTACAACGCATCCGTCTACAAGTGCAGATGTGCCTAAGAATCCGTCTAAAGAATCCGTCTACAAGTGCCAGATGTGCCTTGTAATAATAATTTCATAAAAATAAACTGTATCAAATTTTAATTATTCAATAAGAGAAAAAAAAGTGGGATTTACTAAATTTTTCTTCAGTTACTCGTGCTTAATAATATTGGAAAATATTTTATGCGTTTATTTATGCTAGAAGAAAACGATTTTACCTTCAAATTTACAGAAAGTTAAGTATTTTATCTCATTTCATTAAGATAAATTCACTTTTGAGGTACCTTCATATTCAAATAAAGAAGAAGAAAAATCTAAATAAAGAGATAAATGCTGATGAAACTTTCAAAAGAATGTATCATTTAATAAATTTTAAAAAATTGTGTTACTTGACTTGTTTCTATCACAAAATAAAAAGTAAAAACCATTTTAACTTGATTTAATTTTTCCTAATATATATATATATAAATCTTAATTTACATGATTTATGAGTCCTTTGAGAATTTTTCTTTTTTTGTTTAGACAAAATTTGCATTAAACGCACAAATACCTGGTTTCATTAAAAATCCAATCACTGTCAAAACTCCCCCTTATAGGTGCGATAAAGAACACCATGTTACAAAAATAATCTTTGAAACGATTTTCAGAGCATGTTATTTTGGAAACATTTTGAATTATGCAATTTGAATTTGAAAATTATGCAATAAATTTGCTTTTTTTTTTTTTTTTTTTTTTTTTTTTTTTTTTTTTTTGTATTTTCTCATTTTCGTTGTATTTCGTTATATACCTCTTACAATCTATGAATACCAATTGCCTTAAAAGAATGTTTTCAGGTTTCTTTGCTTCAAAGCAAACAGAAGTAAAAAATGAAATTTTTAACATGCTTTCCCTTTCACTAACCTTTTGGATTATTTTTTGCGTTATTTGAATTGAGAACCTCACCTTGTGAAATAACCGTTAATACAGTTCAAATTACTTTACTTATGTAAATAAGCACCACACTATAAAAGAAGTGCAGTGTAAAAGAAATTATCAGAGAGGGGGAAAGATAGATAAATTGGGTTATTAGAGAAATTAGAGGAGTTAGAGAAAGGACAGATAATGATGATATAGCGCATAATATAGGTACGAGAAGAATATTGGTAAAAATACAGTGTCGTGATGAGATTTTCTAAGAATTTATTCCTGATTCGAATGTAATAAAAAGAGCTTTATTACACTCGCATCCTATATTCGTAACTCTTCTATTTATTGTTATTATGATAAATAGAATTCTCTATTGATATCTTTGGTTAAGAACTCGATTTAGTAAACACATCGCATTCGTAATACAATTTGATTTTCAATCATTCTAAAGCTAAAATAAATTTAGTTAAAGATTGTCTTGACTGACTGTTTATTGTGTTATGTCTCATAAAATAAATAAAAATAACGGAGCATTACAAATCGAAATGTATCAAGTTAAACATAATTTTTATGTCGTCTTTTATCTTTTATTATATTTCCTGATACAAAATAGGGATTCAGCAATTCGAAATTTCAAAAATTCCAACACAAAAAAAAGATAAAAAATGTATAGTAAAAATTTATAAACATCATCCATTTCAAAGTGCATCTATAGAAATAAGGTTATAAATCAGTGAAGTTTTTGAAATATAGTAATACAAAATCTATTGGACTTGACCCATGTTTCACTCAGTTAGTACAGTTGTATCATAAAGAACAAAACATGAAAAGAGCCTAAATTATTAGCAGATTTTAATATTTAATTATTAAATCTGTATTATAAAATCTGCTTTAAATCCTAAATTAATTTCCCTGTCCAGAAATTTCGAAAACTTGTTTTTTGAAAGAAAAAATAAATAAATAACATTATAAATATATGAAAGTCACAAATTTTACATTCATAATATAATGTGATGTGGTGTGATGTGATGTGATGTGATGTAACATAATATAATATAATATAATGTAATATAATATAATATAATATAATATAATATAATATAATATAATATA
>BMAW01014000.1:2124320-2142229 GCA_019974015.1 Nephila pilipes
TAATATAATATAATATAATATAATATAATATAATATAATATAATATATTCCAAATTATCCATTAATTTATGCAATCACACACTCATAAAATCTGTTGAATCAACTTTCCAAAGGGCATAAATCTGTCGGATATAATTCCTACTAGACAGATAGATGTAATCAGTATCCCTCAAAATCCCTTCATCTTATGGCAGGTGAGTTACCACGTGATCTGAAGAAATCCCTCCTGTGAATTCGAAGGTAAGGAAAAATTCGCTCTCTTCCGATGTAATCTTGGAGGCGAAGCAATACATTTTGCATTATACATTTTAATTATGTATATTTACTGCCTCTCTCTCTTTCATCAAAATAAAGAGGCAATCTTAACACTCAAAGTTAAATAGGAGTATATGTGTAAATAACACTGATTAAGTTACGATTTAACTTCTAAGTTTGTGTAAGATAATTTTTTTTTCACCATGGACAGTTGCACTCACAAACAAATGTGCATAACCAGCATTCGTATAATTAATTCGTATAATAACCGCATTAGTTTCTATCGTATTAAGAAAGGAAACTAATTATTTTTAATTTCCTATTTCTAAATAAAAAAAAAAAATGTTTTTCATTTCAAGCAGATTTAATAATGTACTGTAAAAAATAATTATATTACATTATCGAGTTGTCGGTGTTATGTTTATTTCAGTATTACAGTTTCTTTTAATAGTATAACAGTACAATCCCTTGTCTTTATCTTTTGCTAATTCTTATTTCAATTATACATATTTTGTTTCTTTATACGTTTTATTTCTGTAAAATGTGTTAAATTACTTAAAATTATCAAAAACTGGATTAAAATTTCTATAAAATGGATTGCTATAGCGGAAAAACACTTATCAGTTTAACTATATATTCGAAGCATATTTCGATACATATAACACATCAATCAATAACTCCCGAGACTAACCCAGAGATGGCGCTCGTAGTAAACCAGTAACCAGGTCTTTCTAGAGTACTAACCTTTGCTTGAAACGTGTCAAAATTTTAAGTCGATCGAACCAGAAACAGCTGAGTTATCGAGGTTGGAGTAAAGTCGTTTTGTAGTTTGTTTAAAAAATGGAAAAAACCGAGTTTCGTGTTCTGATAAAACATTGTTTTTTAATGGGTAAAAACACCGTGCAAGCGAAACAATGGATTGAAAAATGTTACCCAGACTCTTGTCCATCAAAAGCAACGATTTGTCGGTGGTTTGCCGAGTTTAAACGTGGTCGTACCGACACAAATGACGCGGAACGCTCGGGTAGACCTGTGGAAGCCGTTACACCGGAAAATGTGAGTGAAGTGACAAAAATTATAATGAAAGATCGTAAAGTGAAGCTCCGTGAGATTGCTGAGATGACACAGATATCATATGGAAGTGTATTTACTGAAAAAGGTTTTTTGAAGTGAAGTGAAAAAGGTTTTTTCCAAGTGGGTGCCGCGATTGCTTTCGATGGAACAAAAACAGCAACGAGTCGATGATTCAGATAGCTGTTTATCGAAAAGATTTCTTGCGAAAAAAAAAAAAAGAAAGAAACAAAAAAAAAAAAAAAAAAATTGAAAAAAAAAAAAAAAGGATGGAAAAGGCAGTGGAACGATTGTATACCCTAAAAGGTGATTAACAAAGGATGTTATGTTGATGAACATAATTTTGCAAAAAAAAAAATGTTGTTTTCAATGTTAGACTCGGGAGTTATTGATTGATGTGTTAAATGTAATAAATTCACGCTGATTTTTCTATTTACTTTTTTCTTTTTACAAATGGCACGTGAATATATTAAGATTTTTTTGGAGGGAATTGATTTTATGCGTAAGAATATATAAGGACAAATTAATTTCTTCCAAATTGGTGGTATTAAAATTGCAATTATGTGTAATTTAGGGAACAGGGTAGCAGATTTTTATTCTGGAGAAACACAAATTTGAATCTATTGTGAGGAATAATATTAATTTTAATAAGGGGCACTAGTACAAAAGATCTACGCATAATATTCAAATTTAATTTTTATAATCTGATTAATATTAAGTTTTTAATCATACGCACTGCTAAATCACATAATTTAATAACTAAATTCAAAAATAAATGCGTATAATTAAATTATTTATAATATGTATGTTTTTAAATTCAAGCTGGACATGCCACAAAATAAATTTCCTTGAATTGCTTTCGTTTCTGTCTTGAAAAAAAAAAAATTTAATCAGAAAATCATTCCGTGCAAATTATATTTATTATTTGATAAATAATAACCACAAAAATCCCCACGATGTACTCGAACACGCGAGACTTAACTATCTTGCTTTCATCACAAAGCATCCGGGAAAGGGAGTGGTTTCGAAGTTTAGCGTAAGATTATACAAACATCAAAAGGATAAATAAGGGAGGTGGGGGAAATGGAAATAAAATAAGGAAAACTATAAAATAATTAAAATTACTTTTATTAATAAAAGCAAAAATGTAGTAAGAAGTTTACAAAAGTAATAGTTATTTAAAAAAAGCCTTTAGCAACAAAGCAAATAATAACAATTATAGATAATAAAATAATGAAAACAATGATACATTAGACACAAAAATGCAAGTTGACCAATAAAAGTATCTCAGATAAAATTACAAAGATAAAGAAGGTCAATTTTTTTTATCTTTTTTTTAAATTTAATAATAATTTATTTAAATTTCAAGAATGTATTTTTTCTTCCTTGAAGCAATTTGGAACAGTGAAGAAGTAGATGCTGAACCACCAGCACTAAGAGACTATAAGTGGGATGATCACTTTCTAAATTTATTCAAATAAGGTTTGGTATCTCCATGTCCAATTGAAAATTGAATTATCTTGAAATTGCAGTTCTTATTTTTAAGTATGTGCTATAGAGAGAGGAAAAATGCTAATAGGGAAGATATAATGCTGTTTCTTTTATAAATATCTTTATCAGAGTTTTAATTCTTAAACAACGAAGAATATTGCTTGAGATACGAACGCTTGAGATTTTTTTAAATAAAATTTCTTCTGTTTATTGCAAAAGGAATAAAAAAACAATAAGTCATCAATTTAATAAAATCTTGATTGAACTACAATTGCATCATCGGTTACTTTTTCCTCACCGAATTCTAAAGTTTGTAACTATATATCAGCATTTAATACAAGCAGTCAAACAAAATGTGATTGCATTAAATAAAAATTAGCCCGTTTCATTTTTTTCTCTATCAAACTTAGATACTTTATCATTTATAATAAATGATCAAATATCAAATTCGTTTCAATACAGAACAAAAAATCCCACTGAGTAAGCTCATTCTAAAGATCAAGAAGTACATTACTAATGTAACTAACAGCAAATCCTCGTCCAGATATTGTTGAAACAGTTCTTAAGCCTTAGCGCCGATGACCAAAGGCAGAGACAATTACCCGAAGATAGAAGGGACATGAGAACATAAATGAACTTCAGCGAAATAATCCTGGGAAAAGACCTGGAAGGGCAGAGATTTGTTTGACGAAGAGCGAATTCGGTTCCTGTGGCCTCAGAGCCTGGAGGTGATTCATGGCTTAGAACAAGATCCCGAATTGATGAATGTGACCGTCCCTTCACCTCTTCTCGTTGGCATCTTACCGATTCATTAAAGTCGAGAGTCTCGAAAGGGTTGTGGATGGGCTCTGACTCATCGGATCCAGGGTGCTTCAGATATGATGGGTCGGTCACTGGTCCTGGATCGACAGAGAAATTAATTACGATACTGCAGATCTTGCTTTAAATCATTTATGAACTGTTAGTTCAAAACAGACGTAAAAGGAGTTTTTTTTTAAATCTCTTTGTTGTGTTCAATACTAGATTTATAGTTTTTAATTAAGATTGAATGTGGTAAGTTGCATTTAAAAATGCTTTTTTTTCTCATCTAGGCAGTACTAAGTCTCACGGAACACTTCAGAGGTGAAAAATCTGAGACATGTGGATTAAATCAAGTTTTGGTGAAAAAATTCTTTTGTTTTAGCGATTATATTTTCGTTTACTTTTTATTTCTTTAAGTTACATTATATTTGATTATTACTAAGAGAGAAAATTTCCGTTTTTTTCTAAGCATGAAAATGTTGAGTTTGCCTTTGCGATTGATTTAAATGTTTTTAGATCCATATAGAGTATATTAATTTTACTACCAGATTGATATCTGTGGCAATCAGGAACAATTAGAAAGAAAAAGTTTCAAAATTGACATTTACAAGACAATGCGCAATTTAAACAAAGTAGAAAAATACACCCATCATGTATATATACATTGATAATATTCTCAGCAGTAAAAAAAATAATAATTGAATATTTTAAATGGTCCTAGTTCACATAAAACCAAACTCGATTAGAACTTCGCGTAGTTGATAACTTTATTGAATGTACATATTTATTAAAGAAGGTAATTGAAGTTGAAATAGTTTTTACAAGTTGATATTGTGATAAGAAAACTAAGCAAGATTTCCTTTTTCTTTTTCCCGAAATTTTTTTTTCGAAACTCGAATATAATAAATATTAATTTTTGAATACTACTGTTCGTGTTATTTTACGATATTTTATGTATGATCATTTTTTGAAGCTACAATGTACGACTTGGAATAAAATTTAATTGAAATTTTCTGAAGGCCTTTTGATAGGAAATTAATTAAATTTAATTTACAGGAACCTGATTCGATAGCAAATATAACTTTCTGTTTCTCTTCTATTTAAATGATTACTTATTAATACATTACTTAATCATACTTAATTGAAATAAATATAGTTCCAAAATTAACTTTTAATACATTTAAATATGACACGAGCTTCATGAATGTCATAGAGCTTTTTAGATGTTTAAAGTTGTATAAATTTAGATTGATGCAAGAATATTTAAATACTGGGAATTCATTAAATACAAGTGGTAGAAAAAGTAATGGAAACATTTGAAATCAGTTTTCCTTATTATGTAGCGTTTGTGTCAACCACGAGCATTTGGGACTACAAAGTTCAATGTAGAATAAAGATACATATTTTTTCACAAAAATAACGATAATTTAAACCGATTTTTCAGTAAAATATCTCCTGATTCTAGTGCAGGTGGAGTAAATAATGCTCTCGCATGCCACTCAAGATAGTTTCATAAAGATTCAGAAATATTATGATCTGGTGACTGAGGCACCAAGGCAACTGTCACTTAAACTGTTTCATTGGGTTAATTTTTAATGCATGTTGCTCTCTAGACGGGTGTATTATCCACCTGAAAAACAAAGGCGACCAGAAAAGGTAATTTGCATCATTGGATGAATAGGATCCTGGAATATGCCCAAATACATTCAGGCTACTATCTAATCCTCCAGAAGAATTCTAGAACCTTCAAAATGCTAAGTAATAGCACCTAATACGATCAAAGATTAAATTCCGTGCTTTATATGAGGAACCAAACTGTCAGGATAAAATGTTTCTGCGGTACGTCGCCAAACTTTTCCTGTGGTGGAAAACAAAGTCATAGGTGACTCATTAGACCACATTAAATCTTTTTAGAAATCAAAGTATTCTAGTTTGGATAATCTTTTCAACACTATATGTTTTTTTTTTTGGCATTGATGTTAGTTCTTAAGGGTTGCGCTTTGACAGATGGACGTAGAAATCTAATCTGTCATTGTTGTCTGATCCCTGTCTAGGCAATTTAATTTTTCGTTCATAGCTTCCTCATTCATAAGTAACACAGTGGGGTTTCTTCATTGACACCTGATCATAATTTTATTCTCGATTTCTCTTGCCACTTGAACAAATTCGGATGTCTTAGACACGAAAGCTTCTGTTAGATGAACACCAAAGAAAAATCATGCCATTCTGCAAATCACTGAAGTTTAACAATTTAAAATAATATTGCAAAACTGATGTATCTGAACCACTGATTGTAGATTGTTTCCTTTCTAGATTATTCGTTATGTTTGGTACATAGCAGTGCCTATATTACACTTAAATTTACATGAGAGCTTCTTCTTCAGTGGGTATTTTCATTATTTTGACTACCATCTGTATCTTCATGAGTAACTTTTCTTAAACACGGAATTATTTCTATAATTTCTGAATATGAAATTGTAAGTTATAATAAGTGAAAGTAGTAGACTATAATTCCTGATAATATAGTTAAAAAGTAAAAATACAAGTACTATAAAGCATTATATTTATACTCACATGATTTTCAGAATTGAAGCTGGATTGCTGAATTTAGTTTGTAATATTTTTAGATATTTGTGTAATTATTTTTCATAAAAATATCTCTGTGATACTTTCTCTCTTAGATCAAGAAACTTCTTAAATACAGAGAAAGAATTATAATTGAGATTTAAAGTATTAATATACACTCACACAAATCTTTAAAAACAATGTTGTACCCAGAAGATATCAAGATACGTATTCAAATTAAGAAATTGTTTCATCTCTTTTAGATATGGAAACGATTAAGAGACAACCGAATTGGCGTGAATGATGTGTCAGCAAATACAAAACTTTCCGTGCCCCTAAGGACTGCTTAAAAGATTCTCCTAAAGTGTATAATTTTAATTTTAATCAATGTATTTAGATTTTATTTATTGCTTTGAAGTATACAATGCTTTTCAGAAGAAAAAGACAACCATTTAAGCAGTTGGATGCCTTACAGAAGGTTCACGTCATTGGGCTTCATGAAAGTGAATGGTCATTCATTTCGTCGGATTTCGCATTAATATCGATTACGCTGATGTTACAGTTTCACACTTTTGGTGAACTTGGGTACAAGGAAGTTGTCGCTCACGAAAAGTAGGCCCAGGGAGGGGTACACGGAAGGAGGATGAAAGGCAATCACGATACAAACCAACTACCACATTTCCGAGCATTATGCGAACAGCGATGCTGTACTGTTTGAAGACAATTTAAAAGGTTATTAAGAAAAAGGTAAATTCTGATTTTAAGTTAAAAATATTTAATACGATTATGTTCAGCTATTTACAGAATTTAGTAATAGGAGATACCAAGACAACCTTCTAGAGGGAGAACCTCACAATGACTCACGCTTTTTGAGGGCATTGACCTCCAACAGCTTCTCGTCGGCGAATCTCCCTAATCCCTTCACAACCTGCCGAAATATTTATGACCTCGAACTGTTGACATCTTAGAGATCACGTGTGGTTCGGGCAGTCCAGATGCATGAGTGTCAACGTTGGCAGATCGACCAACAAACATTTAAGAAGGCCGAATCCTGTAATAGGAACCAGGAATGTGAATATGTCACAGACGTTACACTGCCCTCTCTGCATCATCCTCAAAGTGCTAGAGCCATTAGCAGACGTCTATATGCTTCTGAATTGTTTGCTTGGAAACCATTGCGAATTTTTCACCTGACACATTGCAACTTCGCAATGATGACAGGAAAGGGCAGCATGGAGCCATGCGGAATGGCAGAGGATCATCTCGAGTGATAAGCCTCGCCTTTTGTCTTGGTGAAGATGAAAACCTCCCCCGTATGTGGAGGCAACGTAGTCAGTTTTAAGGGGGATTATTTGCTGTCACTCGTCATACATCCAAGTAGCAGGGTGTATGAGCATGAAGTGCTATAATACCCGATCACCAATGGTCTTCATCCGAGCCCTTTTCGCAGGCCACAGGTGGAGTTCGTCTACCTGTGGCTATTGCATTTGTGAACGCCCATCTCAGTCCTCTATTTCAACAAGACAAGCATCGTTTTCATACCGCTACAATCTCAAACACTTGCTTCGTAACCATAGACTCTATGCCATGGCCAGCAGTACCGCGAGAACTGTCTCTAGTAAAAAACTTGAGATGCTTTAGGCTGATGTATCAAGACTCCATTATTACAACAAAATTTGCAAGATAGTCATGTCAAAGTTCAGTCTGTATTGGAGGAGTTGAGTCAAGGACACCGTTAGGAGTGTCTACGATTCCATTCCCCGATGTGTGGCAGAATGCATGACAGTTGCTTTGATATTGTATTTTGACCAATAAAGTGTGTCATATCCACTCTCAGTTCTTAATTATTTCTTGTTGTTGATAATTACTAACTTACATTCAAATATCATTTCCTTCTAACTTTTTTGAACGATGAGTGTATTTTTTTTTTAAATTCTTATATTGGAATGTAGAAATTATGCTACTACACTGCTCTTTTTGCAGTTGGAAAAAAAATAATTTAAGAGGAAACGCAAATACATTTTTTAAACCAATTAAACCTTTAATATTTAATTCTGTTGAATGACAGATAAAAAGAAAAGTAACAAATGAAATTTATCAATCGAAATCAATATGCTTAAAGAGAAAAGTATCCGATAACAGCAAAATAAGTGTAAGAAATAAGCAGTACAAATAAGTAATCAAGAATTAAAAATTCAAGCAAAAAAATGTAGACGAAGGCGAATTTTTTGACAAAAATGACGGAGAAATACAAATTGAGATCGAAATAGGAGGAGGAGGGGAGGAGGGAAATTAATTCTCGAAAGAGAGCTTAGAGCGTATTGTTGGAATTATTTTTATGGTATTCATTGTTATTTTGGTTATGTTTATGAAATAGTTTTTCGTTTGTTTTTGTTTTGATGCAATAACTTTTTTCTAAATTCTTTACGAAGGATGATAAGTTACCTTGTTTTTCTGCTGTTATTTTTCCTTCTATGCATTAGTAAAGTTATTTGCCTTCGATTCATTTATTTATAAACATATTTCTGGCTTCAATACTTTTATATCTTTAAAGTATGCAAATTAAAACTTATTTTCATTTTCCAGTCAACGTATCGTTCAGATTCATTTATGGTATATTATTTGAGTATATATATCAATTTCCCCCCTTTTTTTAAATTTTGTTAATATACATTTGCCTCCAAGCTTTTCAAATCATTTTCAAAAAGTTATTTTGAAAACGAAATGCGGCTTTTGTATAATTTTGTAATGGATTGTATAGTTTTATATTCAGTTAAACAACAGAATTCCTGGAGTTATCTCTGATTAGCTAAAAGTAAAAAAAAAAAATTCTGAAACTTAAGAATTATTATTAACAATAAGATAACGAGAGCAAAGATTTGAGTTTCTACTTTTCAAGATTTAATTTAGTGTTAGGCTCACGTGATATATATGTGGAAGTTTCGAGAACACGATAAAAGCAGAGGTGTCAATCTATTCCTCTGATTAATGATAAAATTTGAGGATATATTGTGTGACTCTAACTGAATTATTGTGTTATTCTACAAAAAAAAAAATGAAATTAAACACATATAATTAAAGGAGCTTAGAGCCTATACGTAATTTTGTGAGCAATCATATCATATTATTCTGTCCCTACAATAAATCTTAATTAAACTTATTTGTACTTTCCAGCAAAGGAAAGAAAATTAAAGAGCGTATTCTCCATTTATAACTTTTTTCCCAATCAGAAGTACGTTTTGTATAAAGAATGTCGTACATTTTGCAATGGAATTTGTATATTGGGACATTCACTAAATCACTTAATATCACGTTAAATATAATGTGAACGAAGCATGTGCATTTTTTTTTTTTTTTTTTTTTTTAAAGGCGGTAGAGGGAGGGAATAATTCAATTCGAAAAATGGAATATTCTTTTACTACTTTTTTTTGCCAATATCTCCGATCTGCAAGTGACGTAAAAATTTCGATATTACAAGCGCCCGCATAAAAAATTGAATTTTTGATTCTTAAAATTTCTTTACAGTCTCTCCTAAGACAAATAAAATAAGTGTTGGATGAAGGGACGCGGGATGCGTGGAAAGACTCGTTTTTTCCAATAGCTTTCCATCCACCCTGGAATTGTTCTATTTCTTTTTTTTACACCCCACCCTCCCATCTTTTTTTTTTAATCCTACTCTTCGCTAAAAGATTGCCTCCCACTTTCTTCGATTTCCCATTCTTTCGTTTTATTCACCACCCCCTCCGTGGAGAGGGGGATGAAAAAAAAAGGAATGAGTATCCCCGCTTCGTCAGAACACCACTAAAAATTGGCTTCACTCGGTTCTGGGGTTCAGCCCCGGCAAAACATTAGATAGGCCAATGGAATTGCTTAGGTTGCCTGATTTGGCGTGAAATTGCATCTGTGGTGATAGTCACAGAAAATATCTCCGCATTTGTGATGAATGGGAGTGAAATTTTGTGTCTTCTTTTACTATAACTGTAACCGTAATAAAAGACATTAGGATGAAATAAATGAATAAAGATTAGACCGAAGTAATTAAATCAAGATAATTAATCAGTTTCCTAGAATTTGAATATGAGCATACCTAGAATGTCGCATACCAAGGACAAAATACCGGACAATTCGATATGATTCACCTGATTTTAAAATTCCATGTTTTCATAAATAAAAGATACATAATAATAAATAATACATCAACATAGAAGAAAAATGTGGAAGTTTTTTTCTACACGTGTTCGATATAACTTCCTTTAGTTCATTAATTACTGAATATGAAAAAAGTACATAATGTTTTGTTGAAAAATTAAAATAGTTTTTATCATGGTCCCACAGTATTTGGCACGCTTAAAAGTGTCGGTGGACCCAATGGTACCCACGAGCATAGAGTAAGAGATCCTGCTCTAGAATCCGTTTCTTCCCCACTACCAAAGAAGAATTTGAAATTCTACATATTTAACATTCATACATTAGCAACACTTATGAAAAATTGGGGTAGATTAATCTTTTTTCCACCAAAAACAATTGCAAACGAAAACAGCTTCAATTAAATTAAACTGGATTTCAAAGTTATACCGCAACAGCAACATGAGGAATGTGTATGAAAGTGAAGCTTAATAGCGGCAAGAGCCAGAGATGGGGCCATGCTATGCCAAACAAGGTAAATTTTTGATCTAGACGTTTAAAAACTTGAAAAAAAAAATAGAAATTGATTGAGAAGAGGGAGGTTTGAAAAAAAAGAAGGACCGCTAGGGTATTTCGGGGGCGCGTTACCCGTGTTTTCCAAAAAAAGAAAAACGTAGGAAAGAAAAGGATCACTAGGGGGCCTCGGGGTTATAATACCCGAACCTACCAAAAGAAGGCAAGCCCCTGAGGTCTCCCGATATAATCCGCAGGGACAGGGTGCCCATTTATACCCCCAGGCTCTGGGTATCCATTTTTGTCAACTCTTTACGACATGCATGAGCTACAGTGGGACTGTTCTGTCACTTCCGGTCACGAACGATGAGGATTTTAGTTTTTTTAGTTTAGTTTTTATTAACGTCGCACTAGAAGCAACACGAGGGCAATTGGCGACGGACCTCGTTATTTTAAACCTCGGTCAAGTGACGAGGATGACAACTGAACTGCCATCCCTCTCCTAGTGATGAGGAAGTTTGGTGTATAAAATAATCACTTCAGGCGTCGATATCATCATCTCAAAGCACCTGATGTGAAAGCACCTGATCGAAACTTGGAACACATTTGAAAATTTGTTTCAATTTTGATGAGGGTTTGTGATTTTGTAACAAGAACGTACATTTACAATGCAGTACACTTAAAATTTACTGGCAGCCATTTTTCTCTAGAAAGCGTGAATTTCAAAATACTGTTAGCATTACAGTATTGGAGATGAAACATGGAACACATTTTGCACCAGAATAAATGATTCAAATAAAAATGAGCAATATTGTAAAATACGTTGCTCTCTAAATGATGAATGAGTCAGAATACAAAATGAATGTTCGAGAGTTTTGCTATGGGAGAAAGTGTTCCAATTTTAAGTCCTATTCTTTAACGTAATGTGAAAACAGTCCCACAGGGATGGAATTTATAAATGTTTCATAACTGTGTTTATAAGGCCACATAATTTTGTATAGTTATAGAAAAGTTGCAATCAAATATAAACTAAATAAAAATTATTGTTAAATACATAAAATTATTAACGATAAAACTTATGTATCAATGTTTTAATAATTATTATATCCTAGTTACTGAAACTAGTTTTTTTTTTTGAGTCTATGACGTTGATTCTGATTCGATATATGTTATTTTGTATTAAATCGGGCTTATTTTTTATGCGAGAACGTAATCAGAAACATTATGTTAAATACTCGTAGCTGCATTCTACAATAAATGTAATGATGTTTGTTCATTATAACGATTACACCAAAATTATCGCCAACAAACAATTATTTATATCATTACCAGATTATTATTGTTTTTCATATTATTCGTTATATTGAAAAAATAGATTAACTTATATTATAAAAAAGAAAATTTATATTTTGTTCTAATATTAATACTTTTGTATCATTATTTGAAGATTATTCCCACTATGTTACAGTTTTCTAAAGTGAGTAGTTTGTTATAAAGCGAAATTATAACAAACTAGTCACTTAGAATTGCTTAATGCAGGGTATTCAAAATGCTCATTCGATTTCAAAATGCTATATTTTTTATAAATAACACAGAATGATAAGTAATACGTGAACGCAAAGAGAAAATATGGAAGATTTTTTTCTACAAGTGCTCGATATTACGTTCTTTAGTACATGTATAATGTCAAGACTGTATTTAAATTCCTGCCAAACACATTGCAAACTATCAATATAGTTCCCAGTTTATACTCGTAGAGACAAAAATTCAATCGATGTTCGTAATCACTACATCCCTGTGCTTGCAAGAATTGCATATCTTGTAACACAATCTTTGCCTTAACACTCACTAAAAAGTAGGCCGACAGAAATGTCCAGTTTTCGTCTGGTGCTAACAGTAGATTTCGTAGGGCTTCGTTGGAAAGAATCTATCATTCTCTCAACATTTTCCGCAGATATACGGTGTCGCTATTTACATAGACTTCTACTGCTCTCAAACTGATAATATCATCTTCAGATATTCTAAGCTATGCCTGTCCAACCCAAAAGACTATATAATAATAATAATAATAATAATAAAAATATTAATAATTTAACTTCCTAATTTTTTCCAATTCTATAACTTATAGTAAAGAATTCATTTTTATTTTCTGATACCAATTCCATTTTATCTTTTAATTCATGCGATAACACTCTTGTAAAATCTACTAAACCAACTTTCCTACAATCGAAGACCAGTAGGATAACCTCTTCTTGAATCTGTTCATGTAGCCAAAGTCCCTAAAACAATTCTTCATCCAATATCACGTGAGTACGTCATGATATAAAGAAATACCTCCATATAAATTCGACACAAATTTTCTCTTCTCCTATAGCCAAAGACAGTGAAGCCACCCTCTTTGGATTTTATCCATTTCATTATATCTTCATTTTCTGTTATATATATTTATTGCCTCTCTTCAAAAAGAATAAAGAGAATTTATTTGGAATTATTGTTCTCATTACTGCCATGACACACACAGATATATATATATATATATATTGATTAATTCGGTACTATTTATGAAATGCTCGCTATACAGTAATTCAGATCCACATCGCTCAAACGACAGCCGACAAAACGCTTTTTGCTCTTTGGACACCATTATCACTTCTGCCGCTGAGAGGTTTCTAAAACAGCTTTCTTGAAGTACCTTCTCGAAGAACATAAAAGTACCATCTATTTTGTTCACATTATGAGACTTCTATATATATATATATATATATATTGTATTTTAGTGTGTATTACTTATCATTCTATCTCCTTTAGTCTTAAAAGTGTAAAATTTTGAAATTTGATGAATAAAAGTGTAAAATTTTGAAAATTTTGAATTGTATTTTGAATAACCCTGTGTAATTAATACTATTATAAAGTTTAAATCATTTTGAAAATTTTTATAAATTGTCTAAGAAAGTAGAATGTATTTAAAAAAGCGATGTATTAAGTGCATTTCATCTTTAAATAAAATATTATTTCAATGTGTAGCAAAGAAACATGATAATAAAAATGTTCTCTTTTAAATCTACCTTTGAAAAGGAGAAAATGTTGATAATTTGTATAACGGTTTCAACAAAAACATTCCATTCTTATATATTTTATGTAACAATTATTTTCCTCTTAAAACTACTATACTTTGTTTACACACTGAAATAATTACACATATATTGCTTATTATTTTTAATTTTTTAATTCAACTTTAAACCGGACTTAATTTATTTCAGAAGAATTTAAAAGATTAAACACGTTCTCGTGAAAAGAGTGAGCGATTGAACTGATTAAACCCGTAAGTAGAATTTTTTTTTTTTTTATTAAAACAAAGTGATAAAGAAGTGGTGTAACCCTATTGTTTTCTTCACCGCTTTAATCCGTTATAAATGAAGCCCTTTATTAATTATCTAAGATAATAATAATTACTGTCTTAATTGTCTCTTAACTACTAATGAAAAAATAGGTAATTAGTAACGCGTGAGAGAACATTTTAACTACAAAAAATAGTTTAATGGGGGAAGATAGTATGTCATCAATATAATGCTTATGCTTTTTTATGCACAGAAAAAAACGTTTTTTACAAGATATTATAAAATAAAATAGCATCGAATTTTAATCTATGATATCTAATATATTCATTCTAGTACTGCTATTCTGTTTTTTATTGTTTTGTAATTTCAGTGCTGATTGCCTGTTTGTTTATTTGGGATTTTCTATCTCCTCAAATTGAAATCCTCTTTTTTTTTTCAAAATTTTTTTTCTTATTTTTATATTTTAGTAAAATTAAACTCTAAATATATATCTTTCTTAAATTTTCATTTAAAATTGATATATTTTTTTTCTCCTTAAAAATTCATTTTTCTTTTAAAAAAAATCTACTTATTTTTTAACTTTTAAATACACCATCACAGTTAACTCGGACATGTTACATTCATATTTAATGAGCTGAGTATATGTCATATTTACCTTTAATTAGTTTTTTTTTTTTTTTTTTTTTTTTTTTTGAAAATGTAGAATTAAAAAATTTTAAAAATTGTAATCTATGAGTATGCTTGATTATTGGGAACTTTATGAAACATTTTATTTTCAAAAATATTTTTCATTTACTTGTTATTCGACATTAATTTCTGAACTATGTTTATTTAATGGTTTAATTTATTCATATGGGACCGCGATAATCTTATTGGCAGAATAGTGGATTCTTAATCAAAGGATAGAAAGTTCTAGTCTCATATTTCCATTGACTGTCGAGAGAAAGGTCTGGCCCTCATTAAATCTCGTCGAGGCTCACAGTTTTCGCGTGAATATGCCAGTTCAGTTGCCGACCACGGTACTAAGCCATGGCTTAAAATTGTGAGACGCATTAGTCGTGTTTCGAAGAAATTTGAGTCGATTGAAACTGTGTCGCTAGAAAGTTTCTTCAAATAAACCATCCAAAGCATTTATCTTTCATCAATGCAACTCAAAATGAGAATACTGGTTAATGATAATGGGGCCAAAACAAAAGTATATAAAACTGGCGACTGCAATTATTATTGCAGCTGCTTGAAATCTACAGGCAACTTTTTGCTACTTAGCCTGAAAAGGGAGGGGCTTAAAATTATTACAAAGCGAAATTTCAGGATTGGACAGAAGGATCTGGAAACGTTCAACCAGAACGAATTACATCAACAAATGTAATAACTGCTTCTCTCGTAATGTGTGTACACAACTAAAACTTCTGTTTTTTTTTTATAAACAAAGTAAATATTAATTTTTAAATTTTAATATAAGTTTGTTGTGGTAAATAACATCGTGTTATCAATGCGTATAAAGTATAGAAATAAGCATCATTACCTACCGCAATCAAACTTGCAAAACAATAGTTTAGAAGAATAATTGCATACGATTTTTTATCCACTGTTTCGAGATTTTGTTTTTCAACGGTGTATTTATCTTAAGGTGTTGAGAAGTATTCTTCTGCTTGATTATAACATTGAGTGATAACAGTCCGAAATACAACTCTTGTTTTACGGTTTATATATATATATATATATATATATATATATATATATATATATATATACAAAAACATCTACTTTAAGATATGTTTAAAATATTTCTGCTTGTTCTGAGTCACTTTTTTTATGAAATATTCGAAAACATTATACAAACACATAGCTAAACACATAGCTGAAGGAATTAATATTCGCTAATACGGTGAACTCAAATAAAGTTCACTGCTTATTTTTAAGCGATATTCTCTTTGTATTCAATGTAAACTAGTGAGTAGAGGAATTATGATTCCCAATTAAAAAGATAATATAAACACGAAGTATAAAGGTAGTCGGAAATTACTCATTTTTCCTTCTAGCTTTTGATGACCTATTTAACAATTTTGTAATTTTGATAATTTTGAAATTTTATTAAAATAAATTCTCGTGTATTGTCTCACGAAAGTTGAGCAAAGCAAAACGATAGGCAAATATTTTTAGCTGCAATTAATAATCAAAATTATACTTCTAAATTACAATCGTAAAAAAATTAATAAACTTTTCTATTCGTTCTGCTGGATGAAAGTCCAGAAGATAATTTATGAAAACTTTATAAATTATCTTCAGGTAAACTATATATATTCACAGTTGTCATTGATTAGTAAATTAACAGTTTTTGCAAATTTCCACAAAGAATAATATTTCACAGGGTACATGCTATTGTAGAGCTTCTAATCATTATTTTTTCATATTATAAAAAGTTCCGAAAAAGAAACCCCTAGAAGTTTAATGAAAAATGAATGATGAAATACTGTTATTATGAAGGTTATTTAGAAGAATGGATGTATTTTATTCCATGAAAAATACCAAAAGAATTTTGGATTGTGAAAGAAAATTACAGAAAAGAATGATAGTCAAATACAGATTAATCTAGCTTCTGTACATAGGCATTTAAACATTCAAAAGATAAGATCAAAAGTCTTATCTATGATATAATCAAAAGTCTTATCAAGATCTCTTATTCAGGTTGTTTCTCATCAGTGAAATAAGTATAAGAAAAATAAACGTTTAAGGATTTTTTTGGGTGATATGTATTGTAATTAATCAAGAAGTCTCACCTCAGTATTCTTCAATTTTAATTCGAAAAATCTCCCTGTATGCCACTGGGCACCCTGCCGACCCCGTAAGTTGCGTCAGTGCTTTTGAATGGATAAAAAAACCTACTATGAGAATTTGTAAATTATGCAAATACATTTTAATTTAGTTTTCGTCTAGGCGAACGTTATTTCAGATGTGTTTACTTTTTGTAATTGCTTAATTATCTCATAAAGTAATTATTTAAAGCGTTAACTTACAAAGTGATTGCAAGTGCAGATAAAACGCTGATTGGATTGTAAATATAATCATGAATCATTAAATGTTAGTTGAAATAGCTGTAAGTCTAAATATCGATTATTGTGCTATAAAAGATTATTTTATTCTCATTTAATTTTAGTACTACTCGTACTCTCTCGGATTGATTTAAGGGAATAAAAATCAGTTACAATTTATATGTTAAGACTAAGACATGCAAGAAAATGTAATGAATCTAAATCCCGAAGTCTGAAATTTATCGAGTAAAATAGTAAACATAAATGCTTTTTTTTTAACATTTATATATAATAAAATGAGTCCCTAGATTTTTTTTTAGCTGCAGTTGTGTGCCCATCGTTTACCTTAAGTATAATATTAATTAATATTAATTGATTTTTCTACTTTTAATAAATGAAACCCTGCATTATTTACAGTTGCATTTGTATGTTCATTTCTTACCTCAGAAACAATATTCATTAATTCTTTTGCTGTGATTAAATTAGTCAATGCATTATTTTAGCTTCATTTGTGTGAATCTCGATTATTTTAAAAGTAATAGTCATTAGTTTATCTCAACTTATTTTATAAATAATAATCAAAAGGGTTTCACGAAAGCAAACAACATCCTGTTGATAAACAGTGACATGGCTATGTACTTGCATAATGTAATCTGATGATGGAAAAAAGGTATATATATATATATATATATATATATATATATATATATATATATAT